>JAULBP010101533.1:0-10866 GCA_032355345.1 Lepetodrilus pustulosus
AATGAATGTAGTTTACATTTATTACTCAAATATAGTGCTACGTGCTCATAAAAATCTGTGATTGTATGCCTTTAAGATATAGAACATTACAATTGAAACACATTATATAACATCACTTATCAAACATAGAACACATAACAACTTTTGTTTCTCTTCTAAAAAGTTTCCATTATTTCAATTACTGTCACATTTCTGCACATTGGCTAGATCAAAGTTGTTTGACAAAATGGAGGATTTACTAGTACTGGTCTATTGGTGCCATATTTAATTAAGAAAAGAAAACGGATTAGCTGGTAAATATTTTCTACACAGACCTTTCTAACATCTTTGGAGGGGTACTACCAAGCTTACAATATGGTATTACATAGCATATCATGATCTTGACCTATGACCTTGACCTTGAAACATGTAATTATATATTGTTGGACTATCAGGAATAAATGCAATCTAGTTTTAATTAAAATAAAAGTAATGTCACATGATAGCATAAAACCAGTTTAACCCTTTCGACCAAATCGGATACACATACCATAAGCAGCTCCTTGTGTATATTAAAAAAATAATAATGCAAACTTGTACAATAATGATAACATAATATAAATAATAATGTGCTAATTTTCAAAACTTCACTAAAGTGACGCACCACAGAACATAACACAAATAAGTAAATATGCATTCATACGATAATACTGGGATACAAAACACATAAGCGAAAAGATGGTGGACAGAAAGCAAGTTAGTCTCCACAGTAGCCCCAAAGTATAGATATGATATAACATTTGCAGGTTCCATATAAAGATTCAACTAATAGCTTAGTGGGAACAATGTTCATATGATGGATTAGTTTAGATCCACTCAACAAATACTGAGTTAATATGGCTAGAAAAATGGTCAATATCTTTACGGAAAACCTACAATTAATCACCAAAATCTGATCAAGTGTCAAAATGAAAAGCTAACAATGACGACAAATGTCTGAATTCGTTCCACAAAAAAATCGTAAAAGTATCTTTGACTTAAACAAATAATACATTTCAAACTCCAAAATATAATAGAAAAATAACAGTAAATTTAAATACAAAAGTAAATGAAAAAGTGTAGTAAATTAACAAGTCATTAACAAGTCCTAGGTAACAAGGCAGCTAATAGGTGCAATATCTGAATAAAGATGAATTCATAACTCATTTTGCAAATTGACTGAATAACATCAAATGTTGCAGACAAAAACATTGTAGTGTAAATTGGACCAGAATAGTTTGAAAAAGGCAAATATGAAGCTGCACTTCACCACAAGTTCAGAATGGTTAGTCACATTCATTTTACAAGATGATGTTTAATGAAAGTAGGTGACAACATAAGACAAACTATATGGTCCAAAATATGCTTTTGCCTTATCCTCTTCAAGACATAATATCATATTTAACAAATAATTGACAGATGGACAGAAGGATGCAGGATGAATGGACAAACTTTCTATCATGACACATGATTGAACAAAAAATAGATCTCCATGAAGTTTGAAAAGAGATCACTCTTTGTTTATGTTTAGTACTTTGTATCGATTCATTCATGCATGTACATGATTCTCTACTATCAGCTGTTGTCTGATATTTAGGCCAAACATACCCAGACTGAATGACTCATATAATGGCTGTTAAATTAAATGTTAACTTTATTGGCACTAATATTGGAGAAATTTAAAATCATGCGACAAGTCTTACAATAATGGAGATAGCAGACCCAACAATTTATTTGCTTGTCAAATATTGTGTATCAGTTTGTACAATACCGAGAATCTTAAACAATTTGCATTACATGTACATTTGCATATAATGTACTGGATTTGTCTGATAGAGAAATAGCATAGAATGAAAGCACCACTCATATGAGATACATACATGTTGATTCATGGAGCTTTATTAAACTGATAACAAAAGGTCATGAGTCAAGTCATCCAGATATTATTATGTCGTATTTGCCCCAGATGAAAGAATAATCAGAAGTGCTTCAGACGTAACTGCGAAAACACCAAATGCAATGTACGAGTATTGCTGAGAATTCTGAGAATAGTAACCTGAGCTGCACCGTCCGTCAGTGCATGTAAATAATTTGGGGAGGTATGTCACGAATGAATTACTCTACCTGTATACGATATATAACAAAAAGCTCACACATTCCCAAGGTACATGTACTACAGATTAATAAACTGGCAAAATAAGAAAGCATCAAGGTAGAATGTTTCCGAGTAGACATGGTGACATTTGTGGCACACAATATGTGTTTCTATTAGTACACCTATCTCTATCTATGATATATTGTAGTACACCACTGTTACGTGCAGACCCAGTGTGATATGAAAACACATTGAAACACAACAAATAAACCTGTCTTACACCAACAGCCTTGCAATTGCATCAACCTAACCATTTGCAAATATATTAATATTATGGCACTTTGGTTCTGTAATGACGTATTACTGATTAACTAACAATTACAATGATCCCAATAATCTGTAGACATGGACAATATAAAAATCAGTTTCTTTCTGTTTATAGTGCATAGATGAAATCAGTCTTCTAGTTAGGATACTGACATTGGTTTCTTGTAGCATGGACGGAATATGGTAATTATGGAATTGTTCAGGAGTATCACAAACCAAAAATGTTGAAACGCATCTGTTCAAACTTATTCTTATTCTCCCATTGTAGGAATGCACAGAAGAAAATATGGATTGCTGTAAAAAATACTTCGAATTGCGATAGTTCTTTTATCACAGATAATTAATAGCAAGTGATACACAAGTGTCTCAAAATACATCATTGGACGAAACATGTTTGAAAGTCATATGACTTTTACTATGCATTCTTTTTCACTTGGAAAATATTATGGACAAGACTCGATTAACATGATTTCAGATAGACATATATAATAAGGCATTGTCCTAAAAAAAATGTTCAGTCATGCACTAATATTACTTATACAATAAAAATATGTCCTAGATTTTTCTTTGCAGAACATTGCTAAATTCATAAGGATATTTATTCACTACTTTAAATAGTATACATTATTTGTATTAACTGACATGTATGTTACATCAGAAAACTGTTAGATTATCAAATTACGCCAGGTATTGTATATAATTACTACCAGTACAACAAACAGACCACGTTGCAAAAGCATCATGCAAAAGCATATATATTTAATAATTTAGCACCTCAATGCAGCATCCTGACGCCCTAGATAAGATGTACGTGTCATATATTATTTCTGAGCAAATAGACATCCAGATTTCAAAATGGCCGCATAAGTTGACAGGTGATATAAAGATAAAAGTGTTGTAGTTGTAGATTTTTCCCACTGCTCGTCTTGGCGACACTGGAGAAAGTGGTGATTTAACGACGACCCTGAAAAAGTCACAAATGAACCTGTATGTCATGTGAATGTACCGGTAGTCATTGCTGCACCCATATGGCTGAATAATATGATACAACATATCCATAATTCATCCACATGTACCTGCTCTTACCAACCATGTTAAAAATTATCCTTTGAGGTGCAACCTCCCCTTAACAAATTTTTAAAAAAAGAGCATTTTCATTACGGTAACTAAAAAATAAATTCATTTTTATTTGATATACCGGTAATTATAGTACAGTGTCCCCTCGATATAACGCTGAAGTTGGGGTACATGATATACCCCCAGCGTTATAGTACATGTACCCAGCTTATATGATATTACAGGGAAATAATGAAAATAGCATTACGGTATGTCCAAATTAGTGGTGCATCGGACCGTGTCATATCATATCGAGGGTGCACTGTATACCTGTTTTCATCTGAACATATTTCTAAAAAAAAAGGTTCTTTATTATATTTTATATTTTACTTTGTGTGTGTGTGTGTGTGTGTGTGTGCACCTCAATTTTACATTGACACATGCCAGATCTACCGGGTATGTACCTACCGGGTTAGCAGGTCTACCACCTCTAGTAGCAGGCTGACCAACCCTGGTGCCCGAAGCCCCTGAAACATAAAGAAATACAGCATTTGTGTACAGACACAAGCAGAAAACAAGCCTGGGTATCCTTTCATGAAGCTCTTGTATACACTAGGTGTACAGACACAAGCAGAAAACAAGCCTGGGTATCCTTTCACGAAGCTCTTGTATATACTAGGTGTACAGACACAAGCAGAAAACAAGCCTGGGTATCCTTTCATGAAGCTCTCTTATCCACTAGGAGACCATAGAGCTCTCTTTGCCGATAGCTAATGCACTGCAAAAAGAGCACTATTGTCTTTTAGTGGAAAAGAGAGCATACCCTGGACTGCAGGCCACAAGCCACATCAAGGCAGGTAAATCGACCCCTGGTCAAATACATCAGTGGATTTCCACGGATCTGCAGATAATTGCCACGCCTAACTGATGGGAATAATCTACATAGCCCATCTTGATTTCAAACAAAATCTAAACGTAATAATATAATAATGCTATTTCTGAGAATGTGGAGTATTGATGATTGATGTTTGTGGATGGGTGAGAACAACGTACCGGGCGACACTCTACTGCTGGACGGTTAAGGGGCCTGGGCGGTAGGGCCAGGCTTAGTCTGCTTAGAGCGGACTGGCCCAGCAAACTGCGGACATACAAGAATGAATACAAAATAAAATAATAATTATGCTGATGATGATGATGATAATAATAATAATAATAATAATAATAATAATAATAATAATAACAATAATAATCATATGGTAAAAAATAATAATTATTATTATTATAATAATAAAAAATAAAAATTTAATAATAATAATAATAGTCCCAAAAAAAATATATATATATATATAATATTTTTTTTTATAATAACAATAATAATAATACATGCAATAATATAATATATAGACAATAACCCACAACATTACAGATCATGTTTCTGGAGTTAATTTAATGGTTGTATGTCACAACCCTTAAGCGAGTGACATACAACTTTCATGAGGAAAAGATAATTTGTAATCCAAAATAACAAGTGGGTTATTGTTTACTAGTATATTGCACATAATGAATTAGAATGAATATAACATCTAAATAAGTCAACATGGCTTCTTTTCCTAGAATTTGGAAATTAATGTTATAAAATCATCATGTCACACCGACCTGGGTGCGGGCGGCAACTCTAGCTTGAGCAGCAGGAGTCGGCTGAGCTTTGTTGTTGATGCGCTGACTCTTTTCTTTGCAGAACGGTATATGACGCTCAGATGCTTTTGCGTTAAAACGACGATCGCAGTACGGACATTGAACATAATCTGACAAGAGAAAAGAATCAAACAAATTAATAATTATTCAAAATGCATGTAAATACTACAACAACTACCACTACTACTACTACTACTACTACTACTACTACTACTACTACTACTACTACTACTACTTCTACTACTACTACTGCTACTATAAGTGAATTACAACTGCTGCTACTACTACTACTACTACTACTACTACTACTAGCAATAATAATAATGATAATATTACTGCTTTATTTTGGAATATTTCATTTGCAGCTCCATATATCTATGCTAATATTCACAACCATAGAACAACAAAGTAGAATGTAGGCATGAATAGCTGGGTAGAGTACTTTCAGGTGAAATAATGCCACACCTTATCTCAGATGTGATCTTTTATATTGATAGTTGAATATTTAATAGTCGGTTCTTTTCAGTTCTTGCTAACCGGTATAGAAGGTATACGATATGAGACGTCCTATGTTAACTTGTTTACCTCCGCCGTATCGCGTCAGCACTGATAATATTGTGCGTGAGATTCGCCCATGATTAGATGATAGAAACGTTTACACCGTGAACCGAATACAAGACACCAATAGCTTAACACTCGTACAGGTGCAATGGCAAGTACGAGGAATATTTAATAGAAAGTCCAGGGATATTGGCATATCCTGTGGTTCATTATCATTGCGTCAATACACACATTAGTATGTATATTCCATACGAATTTAAGTGTATTTTAATTTGAATTAATAATGAAATATCTTAGCACTTTCAATATACATAAACATAAAGACACACACACGCACACGCACGCACGCACGAACGCACGTCGACACGCACTCATGCACAAACATAATAATAATGATTATGCTACTACTACTACTACTACTACTACTACTACTACTACTACTACTACTACTACCACTACTACTACTACTACCTCTACTACTACTACTACTACTACTACTACTATTACTACATGTACTACCACTTTCTACTACTACTACTACTACTACCACTACTACTGCTACTACTACGAGTGCGGAAGGTCGCGGGTTCGATCCCCAATCGCGTCATACCAAAAGACGTTAAACGAGGGTACTTGTTGTTCCCCTGCTTGGCGCTCAGCATTTAAGGGGTAAAGCAATGACTGGCCAGTCATAATAATGATGATAATAATAATACTAATAATAATACTAATAATATATAGTAATACTAATAATAATAATAACATTTATATTGCAACATATGCACGCTCTAAAACATGATCATAGCACTACATTATTACCCCGGTCAATGCATCAGTGTGATCTCGTTCATTCTAAACTACCTGGGGATAGGAGAATACAAGCCACGCTGTCTTAAAAGCGATAGACGGTTTGTCATTGACATGGCCATATCTTCCTTTCATGTACCCACTCTCTACTAGATGGACAGAGGCGTTATCCAACTACCTCACTTGTAGTCCATGGGCCAGACCAAAACCTAGTACCACACAGGCGCGCAAAGTCCCACTATGATTTTTGAATACCTCAATGTATGTAGTTATTACAACCATTTAGACAGTAAAATGTTAAGGCTGTGACGATTTCTTGCAAAGTTATGATCGATGACGTTATGCGTACCCCTAAATATTTGACAACAATTTGTCCTCAACGCATCATGTTTATGACGTGATAACCATCAAAAAGCTGCTCCTTACAAAGGTCTATCACATCAATTCATTAACTACGGTACATACATTGGGGTATTCAAAAATTATAGTTGGACTTTGCGCCCCCGTGTGGTACTAATTTGTTCAATTTCGGGGTCTGGCCCATGGACTATTGCCTAAGGTGGCACCACATATTGTTCAGCCTATTTCACGAATATTTAAATGAAATTTGACAAGTCAGATTAAGGTATGATGATTTATTTGTAAGGTTATTGACGATCTCTTCTATTTCTCAGCAGGCGTTAACTGTCATCATATTGGCCATGAATGACGATGGCAGAGAGTTCATGCTCTATTCATCAAATGGGCCTATGGCTGTTGTACGAATGTCCAGGACTCCTACCAAAATTCAGTACACACTTGTGCATGCCATCGACAAACCAGCGCTGGATAGATACAACCAAAGGAAGCGGGATGAACGACAGAAATCCTCATCCAGAAGCCCGCTCAGACAGGCACAGGAGTACACACGTTTTAACAATGGGGACAGAAAGTCAAGTCTTCAACAGGTTAGTTCAGAACGTCCTCCAATGCGAGTGTTGGACAACAGCAACGTCCAACCAAAGCGGCAGTCACATGCAAATGCATCTGTAAGGAACCACGCCACACCGCCCTACGGTAAGGCCAGCGCCGATGAACCCAGGAGATCCGATCGACCTCCGGCGGCGCGCTTCGTGAGGAACCAAACCAGCGGCCGCTACAAGAAAGGTCCGAACAGCAGCATCCGGAGGCCCGCTCTGGGTCACGGTATACGCCGCACGGAGAGACGAGTGTTGGCAGAACTGGACGATGTGATACAGTCAGAGACCTCGCACGTCTCCAACAACAGACACGCTCGTGTCGTGCTCCAGAACGGCTACTCCTACAAGGAGCGTATGGTCCCTGTGGTGTCGTCTGAACAGTACGTACAGCGTCCCCCGGCGTACCCAGCCACACCTGCGCCGTCGGCGTTCATGCCGTACCAACCCACCGTCAGATATTCAGAGCAACGTCATGAACAGACGTTCGCACCGGCGGGTCCTACCACGCACACCAGGTGTGTTCAGTATGTCCCACAATGCGTACGGACACTGAAACTGCACTACAGGTCTGGAAGACGTACAAGGGACGACAACAGAGAACATGAACATCGTCTCTCTGAACAGCGTCCTGACTTAGATTCGCTGTTAAGCCGATGTGACAGCAGAGCACACTCCGACGTGGACACCGACATTGGTGACAGCGTGTCTATGGTAAACAACTCAAATTCAGATGCGTTTCCTTATTGGAATAACAACGAAGTGCAGCTGCCTTACCTAAGAAACCCCGACACCATGGACACCCTAGCAAGATCTCTGCAGGCACCATTTCAGAATTCAATTTCGAAAGTAGCAGGTAATTAATAATAGTAGTCTATATTATATCAGGTATGATCAGTTTGCTGCCTGTTGTTTGTTTCTATATCGCTTATTATTTCTGACAGTCTGCCTGTATATGTTTTTCTATCTTTATAGCTGTGCCTCTCTCTCTATCACGTTTTATGTCTATGCCTAACTCTCTCTCTCTCTCTCTCTCTCTCTCTCTCTCTCTCTCTCTCTCTCTCTCTCTCTCCCTCGCTATCAGACGCACTTCAGTCAAAATGACTGTCAATCTCTTCAAGACATCTCTAAGCTTTCATTTTCGTCGCCTCCTCTCAAAACTTTTAACCACAGGCAGATAGCTTATTTTTTTCTCTCATTCTCCCTCTCTCCTGAAAACGCCATATAGCGTATTAGACGCGAATCTAACGCATGTATTACTTGATAAATAGCTAGTATTGTGCCCTTCCGCGACTTTGTGCATTCATACGAAACGATTAAGTGCTCAAGATTACTAAACATATTTATACGCGCTGACAAAAGAAGTCCCCCTGTAGAAGGAATCCAAAGGGATCGGATGAATAGTCAAGTTCTGCTTACTGTCGGGTATTTAATCGTTTGTATTCTTTTCTTATTTTACCTGTGGAGGATTAGGAAGTCGACGATAGCCAGCTCCAGACTTGTCGACGACATTACACAATAGACTCGGGGCTTTCTCCCGAAGTAAAAGTCATTTGATTCAATATCAAAAATACGCGATTGTTGCGTTTGTGAATGCGTCGATGTTGAACTCGCCGCCGTAATAGTAATAGACTCGGGAAGGATAGCCTGCCCATTTATCAATATGTTGTTACATGCTTTTGATTAATTTCTACAATTTTTAACAGCAAATTCCTCCGCGTTAGACCTTTTCAAAAAATACGTGGTAAAGCACCCCGCTTCTTCTGTCACGCATGCGCAGTCGTTGATATCCGGTCTAAGTCCTTTTGCCCGCGGCTCGACGGATATCGGCCATGATTGGACTAGTTCGCGCATCGACGGGGTCGATTAACTCCTAATATAACTCAATTAATGTTGCATAAGTACATGAATGAATGGACGAGAGTGATAGAAAAATGAGACAATACCTTCGCGATGTGCCCATGGCTATTATTAGAATGCGGTAATCCCTGATAGTGGCGGTAGAATGTTACGCAAAACTGCGAGTAGAACTAAGTGTGCGAGTACTTTCAGCGCTGTCGTATACAGCGACCCAGGGACATGCCCCACGGGGTCACTGCAAGAGGCTTACAAGCAATTGGAAAGAGGTTTTTATGTAGGGGTGCTGTAAATGTTGCGTGAACAACACAGACTGTCAAGAACGGTCAACGCCTGTTTCTGGACATTGATGCCTGTGTTGATGACTTAATCCCAATGCAATACCTCATCCACATCGATACGACACTCCACCCGCTCCTGCATAACACCCCCACCTTTCCCATACACATGCCCCCTACCCCCTTCGGAGTCCGTCCCAATGTCTTCCCCCCAAACTCATTCCCAGTACAATGGAACCCCTCATCGCAATGATGGCCCATACGTCGAAAGAAAGCGCGACGTCTTTGGTTCCAAAGGAGATGGCACCTTGATTGTTGTGCGTTTATATAGTCGACAAGAAATTGATTGGTGTGCATTGCAATCTAGCCGTCGACAATGTTGACTAAGCCATGTCATTCCGTAACTGGTGCCTGACTCCGTAGTTAAATATACGTCAGGTTAAATATGCTCATTTACGTTAATTAATGAAGCGATGTAACCACCTCAATCGTCGTTGGACAACACAGTGTATTTATTATGCGAGCCTAAGCAACCGTATCAAACAGGGGCATACCGTGTTATGTTCACATGCTGTAACATGTATAGGCAACATGCATAGGGAACAACATCTCACGCATGTTGTTAGCTTAGTTTTATGCAAATTCAAAAAATTACCCCCGCGTAGTGTTGGATGCATGCATTTCCTATTGTACGGCGTATGTATAGGGTCTGTAGAGCGTCTACACCTTCCTGTTTCATCACAAATCTTAGGGGTTGTATATCATTGACATACAAAGAACTTCCACTTCTCGTAAATACAGCATCACGTTTAATTGTATTATTGTATACATAATTGATGCCATTTAACCGTAAATACGCTCTTCATATGCATCTCGCGTTAAAGTACAATGTTAATATTTTTCTCTGCCGAATGCCTGGTGATTTTGAAGAATGCTCAGTAAGACAGTATATTGCCTCGTCTCGTATTCCACTTCTCTTCCTCTCTCTGTCTATGTCTGTCTGTCTCTCTCTGTTTATCTTGCCACCCTCCCTCCCCTCCCCTCTCTCTCTATTTATATCTATCTTGCCACCCTTCCTCATCCCTTCTCTCTCTCTCTCCCTCTCTCTCACTGTATCTTGCCACCCTTCCTCATCCCTTCTCTCTCTCTCCCTCTCTCTCTCACTGTATATTGCCACCCATACTCAACCCGTCTCTCTCTCTCTCTCCCTCTCTCT
>JAULBP010101544.1:0-10864 GCA_032355345.1 Lepetodrilus pustulosus
GTAGAAATATTTGTTAGATCTGATTGTTACATATTTATTACAAGTTAAGAAGTAATGAGCTGGATCTTCATTAGTATAGCCACACGAGCAAGAACTATCATTTAACAAGTGTCGAGTATATTTATGACCATTTAAATCACTACAGCCAAGTCTCAAATTTTACATATGGATTTTATTTTTAGCATGTAAACATTCAAAAAAAATATTTGCAGGGAATGAATCATACATTTTAATTTACGACCCATGGCCTGTAAAATTTATAATTTATAACAAATTTGAAGAAGAGATTGTCCGATATAACCAAGAGAATACGAAATTGTACTCTTCGGACCAAAGACAGATATATAATATTATGTTATAATATCTACCTTCAAAGCAAATGAAAGGTGGTAATACAAAAGAATATATATATCTACCTTGGAGGAGACATCAGGCGAACCAAACCCGCTGTCGCAGGAATCGTCCTGGTCGATACTGTTCCACTTGCAGGGACTGTCAAACAAAACTGTCTGGAGATCCGAGAAGTCCCCAGCGTCTTCTTGGAACAAGGTACACGCGCTTAACGATGACATACCTTTAAAGAAAGTTGTAAACAGAAGGTTGTTCCAGAGAGAGTGAGAGTAGTAAGTATGAGGTGGTGGACTGCTGTAGATGAGATCTGCGAATGATCACCAGTTCACGTTCAACTTGCTTATAAGGACGGCTTCAATGTGGAAGCCACTGGAGAGGATTATCAAGACTGGACTGGATTAGTGTGAGCGAGCTCCTCACGCATCAAGTGTATATACATTGGCGACACCGTAGGTTCAAAGTTCAATTAGCGATGATTCAATCTGAGCGAAACCCACGTCTCGTTGCATCATCCTTTGTCTTCTAATAAAACACGGCATCCTCGCCGGTGTCTCTAAGAAAACACGGCATCATCAACTCACATATCACAGGCTTCTCCTCAAGTGCCTCCTCTCTAATTTTGACTGCCATTGCAACGAGATATACTCATGGTACATTATGCTGCATGGCACGTCATAGTCTTATTTCGGTAGGTCACGGAGCGCTGAATAATTATCATGACAGTTTAAAGGCATACTATCACAGATATTTAGGGCCGTTTCTTTTACTACAACTACAAAGTACATTCACTTCCAAAAACCTTTCTACCGCTGTACGGTAGGCAAAATTCAATTTCAACAAACTGTTTTGGAATTTGCTGTTTATATAACAACCTGAACAATCTTTGTTCTTTGTCCTTCTTTGTATTAATGCAAGGGGAAATACCACTCAAATATATCATGAATATACATCAGACTACAAGTACAAAATAAATATTAGTCCTGATTAATAATTATTATAAGATATGAAATATATATCCTTGCCCTCAACCAATGTTGTTATGTATAATGTCCACGTGTAATCCCTGATACTACGATGCACATAATCTTATGCATCGACAACCTAAAAGTAAATTATGCGGCGTAGGCTCTCTATAGTGCATGCATTTGTGTACAAGCCTCCTAACATAATAAAACCATTACCTGTAACATTTATGTCATAATCGAATGTCACATGTAATGAGGTTTAGACCGATACAGTTTAGGGAAGTATAGCTTCACAACGAATCTTCACGGGCACGCGCGTGCACATCGCTTACAATTTGCCAATCGTAGCAATTTCGATGTGAATGTTGATTCCAATGGCAAATGAAGACGGATACGTTCTCCCAGGGGAAGGTGTTATTTCAGATCTCGGATAAACCTGATACTAGCGTTTACTCATTTATCTCCTCAGCTTTCCAACGGTATAGTGAATGTTTGACGACCACGGCTTCGATTTCTGAATAGCACAACCTCAGAGTGTCTTTGGAATGCAGTGAGTGTCTTAATATTAATACCTCCTCAGTGAGTTTCTGAATAATACAACCTTAGTGAGTGTTTGAGTAATAAGTCTCAGTGAGTGTCTGAATAATACGCCATGAGTGTATTATCACTACCAGTGAGTGTCTGAATAATGCATCACCAGTGAGAGTCTGAACACTACAACGTCATCGCCATCGGGTGTACGAATGCTGCTCGACCAGCGGACATTATACAGGGCCAATCTAACATATCTTCGCACCCACTTTACTACAACGTTCAAAGCAGATGTACGGTATTTAAAAACGAAATACATAACGGATTCCGTGAATTCAGACTTGTTCATTATCCATCTTACCTTCTCAACATTATATATGCAATGGGAACACGATTTACGATAAGGAAGGTATGCTAGTAGGCTAACGTCGTAAACAATATAGTAAACGTGCTAAAGTATGACAGGAGAGCAACACACTGAAGTCCCAGTGTTATACAGGCATTGTGTTTATGTTACAACGTATACTGAATCATGTCAACGACCTGATGTTTATTTGAATGGCATCAAGACGTTCTCGTAGCCCTACACGGATATAGAAATACAACCTAAAGTTATATACTGCACATGAAGATCATCACGCATTGCTAGTACATGCATAGCAATTTACAATAATCCTTCAAGTTACAGAAATACATAATAAAACAAGTAGGAAACATCATGCCAATTGTTTGTTTTGACATTACCTTTGACACACCCATGTGTTCGCTCTTCACTACTAACGAACCTTCGGATCATCATCAGTACCATTGTCCAGTAGAGAACCGGAAATACGAACTACTATGGTTCATTACTGCGTACTTAACTGCATGTATGCGTATTGACGCTGATGTACCGTATCTGTTCGCTACAAGATAACGACTTGCCCATTCGTGGTTACCATACACAGTATCCTTTCACAAAGCTCTCTTATCCACTAAGAGACTGGTAGCGATCTCTTTGCCGATAGCGAATACACTGCTAAGAGAGCGCTACCTGTCTCTTAGTAGATAAGATAGTTTCGTGAAAGGATACCCAGGGTATTATTTCACAAAGCTCTCGTATCGACTAAGAGACCACAGGACTATCTTAGCAGTACAATAGCTATCGACAAAGACAACGCAGCGGTTTCTTAGTGGACAAGAAAGCTTTGTGAAAGGATACTCTGGTTGGACATAATCCTGCATTTCGACGTATTTCTGTGTTCTATCATCGCCTTGAACTAGTCATTATTACTACAATTACGTCTGGATATATCTACAAAGCGCCACACTCTAGAGACGCGTCAGCTAATGTTCTGGTGCGCTCCCGACGTGTTGCTGTTCACTGAGAAGTAACAACATCCATCGGGTTTAGGTCAAATAAATTATTCAACTAGATTCACCTTCATTATCAGTTCAAGGTGTACACTCTCAGTTAAAATTTAGGCCATGATCCTAAACGGGTTTTCATGTAGGGTGTAACCAATTCTTAATATCCAAATGTCAACGCAATTTCAGACATCGTGGCGTGCATGCTCAATGTAATTTCGCTCCCAACTATGATCCATGATGCACATTGCCTTTAATTCCCCAAAGTAGTGGTCCTGGTTTGAACTAAGAGTTGTAATAAAGTTTTACTCTATGGCTCCTCTTCCGAAGATGTGGTCTGTCTGTGGTATGACAAAGCAATTGCTTACACAAAGCGTCGTGTCACCCTTGTGTCGATTTGTGCATGAACAAATATGATGCAATTTAAAACTGAATTGATTTTAATAACTGAATGCAAAAGTATTCATTACTAGTCCAAGAAAGGTACGACTATGTGTGGGTGGGTGTGTGTATTTCTTTCCGTATTAACTGTGTAAAACAAGTAGTTAATTTGACTGGTTTGGACAAGTCAGGCGTGGCTCTACCGGGTCCGCTCTTGTGTTTAAAGTTAGTGGGTGTATTAAGCCTCAAAGTACGAACATATCAAAGACCACCCCGGATCCTGGTTGGGCATCTCTGCATACTGAGACTTCCTGGAGCTTACCAGAACAGGGGCCTGTTGCACGACGCTCTTGTAGGCTACGACTATTGTAAGGTCAACGCTTTCTATTGTGGCGGTAGGCCAGTTAACACTATTGTAGATCTACGAGAGCGCCGTGCAACAGGCCCCTGGTTTCTATGTGATGTTGGTTTACGAGGCATTGATATTCATGTTTTATTATTTTTTGCATTCAATTTGAATCTTTCAGGTAACGTTTGAGTTGATATCCACCTTTTATCCGCTGCTTGACATCGTCTTACGAGCCACCCTGTACGGTATCGGTAACTCTTATGGTTACCACCCTGAAGACGGAGAACCGGTACAAGTGACAAAACAAAGAGAGGGCCTGTATACCACATACTACTTGATACGTACTATTCAGAGTAAGTATACATGTACCATCATCCTCGCATCCCAGAGGTACTTATTACGTTAGCACTGCACGATACTCCTGGGGGAAACTCGCGCAAACAGTCTACATGACCTATAAATAGAACAATGATAACATTTGTTTCGTTGGATAGATGTTACCGGCGTTTTCATCGGGAAAATGCTTTCATTGGTTGGCGTTTTGCGCAGATTTCCCCCTAGATGTGAGCCAGGGGTACCGTGCAGTGCTAACGTAACAGGTACGTCTATGGTCAGAGGATGACGTACCATTAGCCTTTCTGGTCTTTTAAAGGCATACAATCACAGATTTCAATGAGAGCGTAGCACTATGTTTACTGTGTGTCATGGGATGAATACCTCGCTGATATACAATGTCACGTACGTACGTCAACCGTTGTTTCTTTATATTCGTTCTGTGTATTTTATGTTGGTGGCACGATGTCTTCGAATAGATGTACAAATGGAGTGATGTGTGTATGATTAAAACAAATGAAGTAAACGCATTTGATGGCATGCAATCACAGATTCCAATGAGCGCGTACCACAATATTTGAGAAATACATGCAAACTTCATTAATGTATGATACTTATTTTAATCAATTTTATATGGCCATTATTCATTTCGTTGATCCACATTGGTGAGAATTCGATCTAGCAGTTATATGTTGATAACTGCCGACCGTTTGGAAATACGTACATCGTAAATAAAAACTTTTCGGAGTAAAAGTCAAGCGTAAGTAGTCTCAGATAGAAATTCGTTATATAGGTCAACCTTCTGTAATTGTATACTTTAAGGTATTAACTTTTACTATGGAGTGTTTTAAAAATTATTGACGATGTTCTGAAAGTTATGCGGAGAACATCGTGTTATATATTTATTAGGAAGAGGACTGTTTCTCATACAAATTCCTGATTATCATATTCATTAACGAATTTATTTTGATTCTCTGCAAGAAAACATAGACTTGTTTCTTTTATTTATTCCGGCTGCTGAGTAATGATAATATATGTCAAGGCATGAATTGTATAACCATAAATGGAAAGAAAAATTCATCTGTTTCCCTGCGGTTATGAATATTAACATCTAAATTCTATAATCTGCGTGTCGTACTATGGTTTTTGGTACCGTTTCTCGAAGCTATCTATCATATGTCCACCATGAGACCCTATAGAGCTCTAGGTAGTACCCACTCACCATGTATGGGTCAAGGCCGAATGGGAATGGTCGTGTTGTTCGTCTCTCCCGAAACTTGATGTAAAAATTTACCCTTCCAACGGGTATGGTGAGTGAGAACATGTCCTAATCTGCCTAAACAGTGTCATTGGTGAAGTATACAAACTTTAGTTTAACATTTCTTCGCGGATGAAGCTACATTTCGACGATTAATGACAGATTGTGATTGATTGTGACTGATTTTCTTGACCCATGTGACATTCTCATTAACGAAGGCTATTCAAGCTGTGTATTCGTGTATCGGTGTATCCGTCTTCCAATACGTTGTGCAATAGGACGTTTTCAATGGAATATAGGCATGTACTTTGGGTAAATTGTGAATACTAATTTATCAATCCCTAGACGAAACAATCGGACTGTTTGCCAGTCATGCACGCACCGTGCATTGATCACGTGCTGAACTACCCATCCGTGAAAATATAAACATCTCTAGTAGTGCTGAATTGGTGTTGATGTCGGTGACGGTGACAGCACCTCGTACCAAACGAAGACGCAGTTCATCAGATATATACTCGCCAGATAAACTTTCTCCTATTAATAAACGGACTCGGTCATTGTCTGATAGTTCCGTATTCTTTCCTGCCGAAATGGCGTCAGATCTAATCCCCCAGCTGATCGTTGCCTTGAATGATCCAGTAGTATTACAGAACCTAGGACTTGCCCTAGCGAAGGTAGTTGCTCCCATCATTAACAAGGGGATAGACGAGAGGTTTGTTGCGCTTCTCCAAGCCCAAGAGCGAACTGAAAAAGAACTAGTACTCCTGAAAACTAAAGTTGATAGTTTAACTCGACGTCTGGACGCAAAAGACACACAGATAGATGAGCTCTATCAATATGGAAGGAAAAACAACATACGAATATATGGTCTCCCAGAACAAAAAGACGAGAACACTGATGACGTCGTAATCTCAATATTGGCGAAGGCTGGTGCGACTTTGAAGAAAAGCGACATTGACAGAAGCCACCGAACTGGCGATCCAAGGAAATACACTGGAACTAAGTATAGACCAATACTCGTCAAGTTAATGTCTTACAAGAACAAACGAGACATTATGGCCAGCGCCCGTGGGCTCAAGGGCCAGACACCAAGGGTATTTGTTAACGAAGACCTAACCAAAGAACGGGCCAGGATAGCTAGTGCCACCAGGAGACTTCAAAAACGCTCAATATTGGCCGGTACGTGGGTACGAGATGGCATTATTTATGCGAAGAAACATGATGATACGGTTGTGTTAATGACCAGAAAGGAGCAACTGGAGGACCTGATGCGATCACTAGACCTGAAAACCAAGTTGAAATTGACTCAAACGTCGAGTGGCTCGTGGGAATACACCGAGGTCCCGGGTGAAATCGACATGGTTGCGTGATTATTAACTGACTGCCCTGCATTTAGCAACTTACACGTTACTTATTTGATTTTGATGTTAGTTCAGGCAATGCCCCTTTGACTACAATGTGACATGGGAGTACACGGAGGTCCCCACGGAAGAAATCGACATGGTTGCACGATTGTTAACTGACTTTCCTGCATTTGGTAACTTACACGTGTAATTAATTTCATTTCGATGTTAGTTCAGGCAAGCGGTCTGACTGCAATGTGACATGTGAGTCCCGGACGAAATCGACACGGTTGCACGATCGTTAATGGACTGTGCTGCACTTAGCAACTTTCACTTATCTATTTCATTGCGATGTTAGTCTAGACAAGTGGTCTGACAGCAACCTAACTCGCCAAGTTCCCACACCAATTGACTTTAACTGTATTCTACTGCGAATATATGACATAATCAGCTGATAATGTATACTTTGGAAGTACATGTAAATGACGTGTGTCTGACTACTTCCATTAATTTTGTATTTTTATTTTATTTTTATTTTTGAAATTTACTACATTTGATAGCATGGGTCATGCTAAACTCACCAACCCGTTTGGTCTTCCAAACTATGCTTGGTAGATTCCTTTTAGCTTTTAGTCTTTACTTCTTTTCTATCACCACTGGATTATATGCACCCCACGCTTGTTGTTTAATGCTAATGGCCACTACAAACCTAGTCTACAAATGTTTGCTACTGCTCAACCTGATCTCCTCCTGTTTGTGCTGTGACTTTATTATTGTGTTCGATGATGGGGGTTGATACAACACAATACAGGAGGGCGATCGGGTCTTTTGATTTACACATGCAATGCAAATACGCAGGCAAGCTTGCACAGATTGTGATTATTTGTAAATATCTCTGCCTTTACAAATGGAATTTTAGTTCTCTAGTGTACATGTTGCTACTATTGTACTGTTGTGGAGACGTACACAAGAACCCAGGTCCCTCGGGATGTTGCAACATGCACATTGTCCATGTAAATGTTCGTAGTCTAAAGGAAAAGATTGACCTTATCAATTTAGAACTTGGAAAATATGACGTTATATGCATCACAGAATCGTGGCTACATCCGGGAATATCTGATAGTCAAATTTCTATACCAGGCTTTCATAAACCATTTAGAAATGACAGGGCAACTAGAGGAGGAGGAGTAGCTGTATACATTAAGAATTATATTTACGCTAAACGCATTGACGGGTGGGTAGCAACAGGTCTTGAAGCTATCTGGGTACAGGTTAAATTAAAGAAATTAAATTTACTTATTGGTACTTTCTACAGGGCTGACAGGAGCATAGCGTATTGGAATAAATTGGAAGATTCTATCGCCACTGCCTTAGATGAAAATATAGACACAATTATCTCAGGAGATTTCAACTGTGATTATTTGACAGATCAATCCCAAAAAATTAAATTACTAGAATCAACATATGGGCTCAAACAGCTTATTAGAGATCATACTAGAATAACAGCAAACTCTAGAACGCTGATTGATTTAATGTTTACCACTAGAAGTGATATTATCAAATCATCCGGTGTATTAGATCCAATATGTAGTGATCACTGCCCAATTTATACATGTATACACTCACAAAAGGAAAAGGAAATAACCCTGTATAGGAAGATTTATAACTATACGCAAACTGATGTGCCTGAACTAAAATCTTTTCTTAAATCAATAAATTGGGATAACTTATTTAGGAATAAAACTATTGATGGTATGGTTTATGAACTTACAAACAGCTTAAGAACAGCAATGGATAAGTATATACCAAATAAGACGGTTGCTATTAGAAATAGGGATGCACCTTGGATGAAAGCAGAATTACGCTTTCTTATTAGGAAACGTAATAGACAACATAAGAAAGCTAAACTAAGGAATTCAACCATTGATTGGAATAGGTTTAAACAATATAGAAATAATGTTGTTGCAGCAGTCCGAAAAGCAAAAAGAGAATATGTTATGAAAATTGATAATAAAATAAATTCGAATCATTGTAAAAAACATTGGTGGAATCTTGTAAAACAATATTTAAAGGGCAGGCAGGACAATACTAATTTCCCCCCAGTAGTGTATAACAATATGATTTATGATTCTAGTATTGACATAGCAAATGCATTTAATAATTATTTTACAGAACAGTCCAAGGTTGACAACCCAAATAAGGATATCCTTAATGGTCATCCCCAAACTGTTGAAACTCTTGATGACATCTTACTTAGCCAGCAAGAAGTACAAGATATATTACTCTCTATTGACGTTTCTAAAGCGAATGGACCAGACGATGTTAGCAATAGACTACTAAAAATGACTGCTATAGAAATTTCAAAACCTCTTACAGAAATATTTAACACAAGTCTACAACACTCATATTTCCCGCTTAGCTGGAAAGAAGCCACTGTATGTCCTATTCACAAAAAGGGAAGTCGTAGCGAGTGTTCCAATTATAGACCAGTTGCACTCCTAAGCTGTATAGCTAAAGTTTTTGAAAAATGTACATTTAAGTACGTGTTTAACTTCTTTAGGGATAATAACATATTAACTAAGCTTCAGTCTGGTTTCATGCCCGGTGACTCTACAGGTTATCAGTTAATATCACTTTATAATTTTATTGCCAAAGCGCTGGACGAGGGTAAGGAAGTAAGAGCTGTTTTTTGTGATGTAAGTAAGGCATTTGACAAGGTTTGGCATAAAGGGCTAATATATAAATTAAAATTGTATGGAATAAGAGGTAATTTACTTAATTGGTTTACCAGTTACTTAGAAAATCGTTCACAGCGGGTAGTTATTCAAGGTAATAGATCTACTACTAAATACACAGAAGCAGGTGTGCCCCAAGGGTCAGTACTAGGACCGTTATTATTTTTAGTCTACATAAATGACATAGTGGAAAATATCAACTGTAACATTCGCCTTTTTGCTGATGACACTTCCATCTATATCACTGTCGATAACCCAACTACTACAGCTAATACTCTAAATATCGATCTAAACACTATTTCTAAATGGGCGGAGAAATGGCAGGTAAATTTTAATCCCCAAAAAACTGAATGTATACTTTTCACTCGGAAACAACATCCAAGTCCAAAAATACCTATAATGATGCAAGGAAATATAATCAAAGAGGTAAATTATCATAAACACTTAGGTCTTACCTTTCAATCAAATGGTTCATGGGATACGCACATTGTAGATCTAATAAGAAAAGTAAGTCCTCTGATAAATTGCCTTAGGAGTTACAAATACCGCTTATCCCGCAGGACATTAGAAACTATTTACAAATCATTCATCTTGCCAATATTTGATTACTGTGATTTTATATGGGATAACTGTAATAACGAACATCAAAAATTGTTGGAAAACCTTAATTTGGATTGTCTCAGAACGATATGTGGTGCTACACGAGGTACAAGCCACAATAAGCTATATATAGAAACTGGTTTTATACCTCTGGTAGAAAGACGATATGCACATAAACTGGCAATTTTTTACAAGATGAAAACTAATGCTGTTCCCTCATATTTATTAGATCTAGTGCCTAATGCTAACAGTCAAACCTCCAGATATAACCTGAGAAATGCTGATGCTCTACAAGAGATTAAATGTAAAACTAGATTATACTGTAATTCTTTTCTACCATCTTCTGTACGCTTGTGGAATTCACTAGCGGAAAGTGTCCAAAACTCGCCTACTTTGGGTAACTTCAAGACTGCAATTAAAACAAGACACAGCAGTATTTTGTATTTTGATTTAGACTATGGCCAGCGATTTTGTCAAATTATCCATGCTAGACTCCGTCTTGGATGTAGCGACTTAAATAATCATCTTTTCGAAAGACATTTATCCACTAACCCATTCTGCTCTTGCCGCCATGCCCCCGAAACACCACTCCACTATTTATTCATTTGCTCAAAGTATGATCAATTGAGAAGTAACTGTTATTTCTACACTAAAGGGCACAACCTAAATTC
>JAULBP010101555.1:0-10864 GCA_032355345.1 Lepetodrilus pustulosus
CTCTAGGTTAATATTCACAATTCCATCTCATCCTACTGGGTACCCATTCACAGCTGGGTGGACTGCAGCAGTGTGGATCCCGCAGCGAAGTTAAACTCCATATTCACTCACTCACACAGCAGTGTGGATTTATGTACTTTACTCAAGAGTGCAACACGATGGGATGAGCTAGGCTCGAACCTGGGACTTCCGGGTTAGGAGGCAGGCTCGCTACATCTAGACCGCACTTCACTTTCTCGGAATGTCAATACAAGTTCTGTCGTAATTTATGAGGAACAATTTTAAGCAAGAGTGGATTAAATGGACCATGGACGTCTATTATGGGGACAAATTTCTTTGAGGTGTAATATTATCATCTATACACATTGAATACTGTAATAATAAAATTGTTCCTTTTTCAGGATTGCTTTTTCAATCAAAGTTAGGAGACTTTTTAGATGTAACAAGCAAGTGGAGCGACACATGAAATATTCAATGGTGAGTCACTGTTTAATCTTATGACTATGTTTATGTTTTGGCATTGGCTGTCAAATTCATCTGTACCAGCAGTAAAGAATAATTTTAAACCCAATTAAAGCTAGTTAAGCAAGTCTGCCTTTTGCAGGAGTCATAGGGTCAAGCTTTTTTCATGACCCCTTTCATGACACATGATATACCAATTAGTATGTTGTAGTAGGATTAATTACAACTTATATTAAATTTCCATCCCTGCCTTGTTAAAGTGGACCATAACACAAATAGTTAAACTGACACCCTATTTACACCTAACAGTCCTCGTATTGTATATCTTGAACGAGTTGTAAATGTATTCTCTTATACTGCAGTTATCACAACATGATGAAGATCCGGAAATTGATGAAGACATGTTTATGGATCTGGACAATGACGTGACCACTTTACCCAATACATCCACGGATACCACCATACAAACGACGACGGCGCAAGTCCGACCGTTCCATGACGATAGTGACGATGATTTGTTGGCGTGATAGCCAAACTGTTGGTGTGAATTTCACCTGTATATCTGGCTAGTGTTGTATGTACGATCAGAGTGTCGTTTGACTGGTTTGAGAATGAGTGTATTTTCCATGGCGATGTACCTATGTTTATAATATCATTCATGAATATTCCAACATCATCACAATGCTATTTATAGATTTATTGTCTATTGTCCATTTCCTTCAAATATTACAAGTCAGCTTGGTCTATCACAGAATACACATGCACGTGTCAAAGGTGAAGGCACATGAACAAGGCCTGTCTGCAGTACTGTACAGCTAATAATTATCATCTATTTTGCGGTATTCTGGTGGTTGTGATATGCATTTTAATAGTATTTTACTATGTGTGCCTACACCCTTGACATGTGCATGTCGTAGAATGCGTGCTCTGTACATATCCTAAACTCTGAGCTGGCTTATTGATTGCTCTCCACATGTGCATAATACAGACAATAATTCATTGCTCTTACAGTGGCCGCATTTCTATTTTATAGTTACGACACAAGAACACTCGTCTCTGAAAATGTGTGAACCAATTACTCAACTACTTCCTGATATATTTTTTTTCTCTGATATTCTACCACTATTTTTATTATGATATATTCTTCATCACATTTTCTACATTTTAGACTTTTTGTTTTGTTTCTCATGAATATAGGTCTTTCTTTGAATATGTTTACGTTATGTGTTGCATTAAGGTGTTCGCACATTTGGTAAAGTTATCTTGCACTTTATGCGGCGTAAAATACTTAGCGATAATGCTTGTATACATATGCTTTAATCTTTGATAAACCTTCCCACTTTGGTAAGGTGACATAAAATGATGCACTGTTATCACTGCGATAAACTAGAATAACCAGGGGGTTATCTGCGGTTGATGCAGCGTTGTTTCTTGGGCATTTTTCCAGATCATCCGATGAGAATACAGTTGTTATGTTTTGACAACTCTGCACATGCACGATGATCACTTGCAACAAACACTTATGTGCACATGGTTGAATGCACCAATGAATGGGATGTCATGTTCTTGCGTTTCACGCTGCACCAAATGCAGAAGACCTTTATGGTTGAGTGGAAGTTTATGATTATGATACTATTTTTCCATGCATAAGCATATAATATATATCTGTTATATTAGTAGTAGTTCATTGAATACAATGAATATTTATCCTAAGTAGTGTTCTTGAGTTTGTCCTGTTTACAGAATAAAGTTAAATATATGTCTATAGCTTTAGTTTAGCGAGAGAAATAAAATAAAATGAACCAATTGACTATACAAATCTGACATTTAATGCATCCACTTTCATTATTTGAATAATTTTGCAATTATGTTTTAGTTTAGTGTACAAGGTAGAAATGGGTATTAGCAATTATGTTGTATTGCAATATTTTATGATACAGAGATACATACCACAACATATTACTACTGTTATATCTAGGGTAGAGGTTTTTTCAGAACAGTATATATGTCAGCATTAAGTAGTAAACATTGATTTATCATGCATGAAAACTTGTTAAATCACATTTCTTTGGACATATTTAATCGTCAAATGTATTTTTACCTGAAAGAATGTACATTTAATTTGTCTGCCCAAGGATATTGGGCAACAAACTACGTTTTCTTCATGTCACTGCTTTTCAATATTGTCATATCCTATGTATTTTTCACTTGCAACAATATTTAAAAACATTTTCATTCAGTCAATAAATGAAAAAGAAACGAGGATAAGTAGTTAGGTACGAGGAGAGATGGGACTATTTTTAGTTTTGTACTGGATTCTGTCCACTGTTGGGGCAGTGATAATGCACATATCAAACAGATTAACCCTCTTCCTGCTGGATTGGGCACAGACACTGCTCTTTAGGGCATCTCCAATTGCCTCCACTATGGAGAGGGTTAAATACAACCTATTTTGGTGTGTTTTAAATTCTAGGTTAAATAATCTGGGACATATTTACTGTGTTCCCTATGACTATTAATGTCAGAATGGGAAAAAGAGTGTGTGTCTGTGTGCGTGTGTGTATGTGTGTGTGCATATGTGTGTTTGTGAGTGCATGTGTGCATGCATATGCATGTCTTGCCCAGTCAGAAGTGTCTGTGTGTGTGTGTGTGTGCATGCATGTATGTGAATTTCATGTAGTGGTACCAATCAGTTATACTCCATTGTGTCCCTGATTGTTAACATTTTTAAGCAAAACCCAAAGTAATATGTCTTCCACTTTATTCATGGTATTCATAATAATATGCATTCATAAATAACGTGCTCACTTAAATACATGTACTTTCAATAATTAATATATTCTGTTATATGTATTTAATATATGTATTGAAGCAATTTTAAATGAGATTACAATCATTGTATGGATAGATTAATATTTTGACATCAGAAGGCTATGGGGCTGTTGTTTTTGCCATCTAACCTGGCAAATGTTTATGTCTAGTCACTCGATGGACCAGTACAAATCCATGCTAAAAACTGACACCCTATTTACACCTAACAGTCCGCGTATTGTATATCTTGAACGAGTTGTAAATGTATTCTCTTATACTGCAGTTATCACTACATGTAGCGTAGCAAAGACTATAGTCTATCATCCAGATGATCTCCATTGTAATCTTGGACATGTATCAAAGCAAGCACAATATACTGCACATTTTCAACTATGTCATGGACCTTAATTTCAGAGTTATATTGAGGGGACACTTCATAACAAGATAATACATATATATATATATATAATTACAATCCGTCAATGAAACATATTTGGAATAAGCTATATCACAGTCGGTTGCTTGCCAGTCTCTTGAAAGTGACAAAGTGGGTGCATACCAGTGGCTGAGAATGTGGAATTATGGGTAAGGACGTGGGCAACACGAGCACTTTTGCCGGGTTACCAGGGGTTACCATTGAATGCGGCTGCCGTTTCGACTGGTACAGTGGCAAAGAGAACAGCCCAATTGTATTTAGACTTTAATTAACCTACCGTAGTAATAATGAGACATGATAGTAAAGCAATGATAGACAAAGTGTAGGTTATTTACAACATTAATGTCATTATTAATGTCTTATGGCATGAATATAATCAATATCTATCTTACCATGATATTGTTCATTAGTATTGATCATTTTATGGATGTATCATATTGTTGAATGTTGGCTTAACATTGTACTGCATATATAACTGTGTACATACGGGGTTACTTACAACAGTTTACTTTAAAAGAGGTGTTTTATTTTCATACTCACATTGTGCTTAATAAAATCAGTTGTTAAAATTGGCACTATGTCTGTAGCCCAAACTACAATGTCTAATGCTGAAGGGATCCAGACTATCATTCTTTGGCTGCTTCTGTATGTTATCTTTAGTGGTCCCAAATGTAAATTTGGACTGCTGTTTAATGTAGATGCCACATATTTCTTTTTCTATTTGTAATCATTTCCAATGGGTGAAATATTCCCACTGCAACGTAAAGCACTAATTTATGCATTCATTCATTTTCTATTTGTCATACTTTTCATCATGTTTCTTTTATAGCTTGTTATTCATGGGTGGTATCCTATAAACAGCTTGCTCTTTTTTTTTTATGGTTGACTGAAGTCAGCAAAACACTAACTTTGCAACATTATTTGACTGTATTTGGTTTAGTCTGCTGTCTAGACTTGTGTCAATTAAGTTTGGCTAAGCCAAATACAGAAAACCTAGTCAAAATATGTTGCGAACTAAGGTTTGTTGTTGCTGATTTAAAAAACTAAGCTGTTAATGGTATACCATAACAGTACCTGACCTTAGCCATGACAACTCCCAGTTGGTCTCGTGTTGTCAGCAGCTTGTTAAATACTGCCAGTGACACATAGCACATATTTCCTACATGTATAATAACAACAGTAGTTTACCATGCTTTTCACAGCGACATCTAAAGAATCGACTTTTTGTTATGCCTATTTCTGTGTTTTTCATAAGGCAACACTTTGCACCACATGACGTCTCTTGTAATTCAATGCACATATACACTGTACTATTAAATTATAGCTTCATTTCCCATTCCGGTCACTTTGTTCAGAGAAATCATGACTTGAATAATTTTACATTGTACATGTTTGGCAACCAGCCTGAGTAGATATTATTTATGAATTTCCACCAGGCTTGGAAAAAGACAAATGTTCAAACATTCTTTATTCATGATTCAATTTGAAATATGATAACCATAGACTAACCTGACTCGCACAGTGTATTGTCTTAACACGTGGTTGATACACTTGATTTTCCTCATCCTTTAGGCAAATTACACCTAAAAGGTGTATTAATTCAATATATTTGTGAATATACTGCAATAGTCTACTTATACAACATACCTGGTCCAGTGGCATCTGAGAGGTATGTGTCATAATGCTCTGTGTTTCTGGCAATGTGGTATGTCAATGTTACATGTATGTGAAGGCAATGCAAACATGTAATAAGGTACATTGTACAGTAATTACCCTCATAATTCGAACCCTCTAATAATATTCGAACACCTAAATTAATCACCTAAATAATTTTTTCCAACATTAAAATACGAACATGACCATTTTATTTTTCAAATCATAATTTTCGAATGAAATCCTTACTTTATTTACATTTTCATTTACAGCCATATTTTTTAAAACTTTAATTTGGTTGTCCTTAATCATATGAACACAGATCATTTTAAACGTTTGTATTTTACTAATAATTAAACGGCTACAAATTGGATTATTTTCTCCTGTTCGAATTTCGTAGCAAATGGGTGAAAGATTCCAGCAGCGACGTTAAATTCCATAATCACCTGTTCGAACTATTAGGGTAATTATGGTAATGTAATTTCCTGCTATTGTAAAACTAAGGCATGAGCACTGGCTTCTACCCTGACTAATGTACAGCCCATATCCCGGATTATTTATAGTAATGGAGTACACACATATTTCTTGTTGTTTTTGATAAATGTAACATGAAATTGAAAATGTTCAATATTTTATTACTGATTTTAACCATTTCTGTTGGAATTGACACAATCTATGGTATATGCAGTTGCCTTTTGTAGAAAGAAAATTAAGAGTATGTCTGCCTAGTTGATGTATGTGCTATTTGTGTTTATTCCTGGAACCCGAGGCACCGTGTAGTCATTAACGTCTCGTGAAGAACATCAGCATAGATATGTAATAGTTTCCCATAAATTACAGAAATCAACTCACCAGGTAATACTCTGTTTGATTAGGTTGGTAAGTAAGATTAACGTCATGCATACCATACTTAGGATTGGACACAAAAGTCTGCATTAGGGAAAACATATCTTGCAATATTTTGAATTGTATTACTGGCAGTGATATGAAATATGTCTCCTTATTAAATTGCAACGTTACAAACTTGTTGCAGGAATGTATCAAAAAGTACATCATTAACTTCCAGCTTGAAGATTTAACATGCAAGGAGCATGACATTATCGTAGATCCCTGCCAGTAGAGAGTTACCTAACACTGTGATATGCCTTTTGTGATTTGTGTATGTACATGTATGTTGTGAATATAATTCACAAGAACAACTTAAAACTGTTTTGTATAAAATATCGCAATGGATTGTGTGTCCCTTAAGATGTACAAAAGAAATGTATGTTTTGGAGGGAACTATTATTGAAGGTATAATAAAACATAAACTGACATGAAATACAAGTAGTTATTATTCAAGTGAGGAGAGACAACCCCATCACATCCCCACTGACGGTCAGCTGATACGTTGACTGAATAGTTTAACTTATTTAATGTACTCCTTTCTGTACGTATTGTCCTGTGTGTTCTGTGCCTCCACGCACAATGTATTGCGTTCACCATAGTTGCTTATAACTATTACTTATAACTATTCTTACCATTACAATGTTGATATGGTCATGTGTACAACGACTCAAAAACAACTTTCCTTATTTGCATTATCCCAATTCTTAAATTATATAGCTGTATCATAGACTTATTTTAACTACCACCAATAGTCGCATGATCATATCCACTAAATTTATCCTTTAAATTCAATGTATCTATAATACAATTTTAGACCGTGTGTATAACTTGATTAACGGTAAATGTATTTTGACGTCAAACCCACATAAACGCTGATGCTCTGGTAGTTTTATATACCGGTAATTATTATTCTAGTATAACATTATCTTGTAATGTACAACGCTACAATTTACGTGTATATTTAATAACGTTGCTAAGTTAATTGTATAAAGTTAACGACTAGTTAATATCCATTTTTATTATTAAGTTTTGTCATAATCTACCTATTATTGACATTATTAAGACATTAATGCAAATGACATTTACCAATCCGGAAGCTATTCTTATGATATGAAAACTATACTACATGTAATTAACAAAAATGAGACGTAATCCATTACTATAATTTATCCTCTGGCATGATCTATCGTCGCAATATTAGAGGTAATGGACACTGCATGTTTTGCGTCATTCAACTGATAGAATTGGATCTATTAATCTTTATTAGTTCATTTTTGTCCATCATTGCACACAATGTAATAAATTCCTGATTGTGCTCAGGTAACGAACAGCTGATCACTCGGTTACGACCCGTATGGATGGTACATTATCGGGTTTCCGTTTAGTTCAGAATCAATCTGTATTCTATCTTGGAACGTCAGATATGGGACATTTCTCTGAAACCATACAATCCACTGGTGCAAAAGCATACACCTATAGGCCATAATTACAGGCCTTTTATAGGTTTTCACTTTCATGATTGAAATGGCTGATATGGATTCCCATTGTATTCGTCCGTCACGATTACAACCTGATTTTATTTCGCTGATTAACTAAGTTGTTTGTTGTTATTGCCAGCTGAAACGTTCTTCAAAGTATCCACGTCTGACAGTAATGAGTACATATTATTGGTTTTTGTCGATTTTTTTATGACAATTATTAAGGCTAATGAAGAGAAGTGTATTATCAGGTCACTAGTGATGCACATTAGCGCTGCCCAGCGTTTCACGAAAGTTGGAAACGCTCGTAGACTCTACCGTTGGTTCGGAAATAAATCGAAGTGTACGTCATTTTCTTTTAGTAGTAATAGTGCATGGTTTATATAGTACGCCATGACAGCTGTTTTGGCTTGGACTACAGTACTACTTTTTCTTGAAATGCTAACCACGATTACACCTCTCTTTATTCCTTTGTATTGTCATTGAATACCCTTTGACGTGTCTAAATAATATATAATAATAATAATAATAATGCGTATGTAACGTGCCAAATCCATGAATACTGCTAGAATGTGGAAATAAAAATGGAAAAAGTATGTACATGTAAAACTACTAGTATACCTGATATGAAAACACTAGAACAATTTAAGCATTGTTACAGTTCTTATAGATATATAGATTTTAATTTGGGCTTGAATATAGAAGAGTTGTTGGATTGTTTAACCGTGAATGACAGATTGTTCCGCAGGCACGGTAGAGCATGCGATAATGATATATTACCAAACAACATGTTTACGGTTATAATTCTTTCAAATGTGAGTTAAATTAGATATATTTATGAAAACACTAATATAACATTATTCATCAAGCAAGACCTAGCCCTTTCTTGGATTTGAAAAACAACATACAGCTGCATTACATCTAAAGAATATATTAATACAGTAGGCCCTTTCCTTTATAAAATAATCCGATGCAATGTAGCATATAGGCAAGACAGTAATTGCATTTATACGTGCAAAAATTGCTATATCCAATTAGTAAAGCTCACCCGTGCATATAACACATGATCATGAACTGATTACAATATCGATTAGATGACTATGATCCTGAAATGTGAATCTATAGATATATGGTGTGCCATGCGTTGTTATTTCTATCAATGTTTCAGTTTGGTCGTCATTAGCATGTATATTGAATATGGTATAGGTTATACAGCACTGGTATACACGTGATTTACTGGCCATAAATTGATTATTAACGTTAATTCCATTTTATTTGGCAAGTACAGCATCTAGCCTTTACAATAAATGTAGTTTTATCACAAAGGTGAGAAGTTCTTACATTTGTAAGGCTCGGAGTCTCGGTCACAGGGTGTTGAATCTCCTATCTAGGTATTCTGTTCAGATCGACGGTGACCTTAGAACACTTAATTGTATATGGAAATCGAGCAGTTGAAATAAATCAGACGTTGTTTATTTATTTCTATTTTTCTGGGAAATTAACTGCAATATGGTTTGTTTGGTGGTATTTGACATACTGGTTCAATGGTTAAATGTTAACACTGTCGGATATGATATCTGAATTGGTGCTTCATAATACCTAAAATACGAAATCCAACTGATTTGTATAGTTAATATCAACTATTATAGCTGCGCATACTATTATATCTAAAATCTGTGTGTATTAATTTCACCGTATTAATTGATTAAAAAGATACACCAGCACATACAACATTTACATAGAACGATCCAGAACTAGGAATCCCTTTTCGTTGTGAACTGAAGGAAACTATTTCTGAGCCGACAGGCGTACAGGCGGCAAGCATAACTGAAGAATTTGTCGTCAGTACTCGTTGTATTGGGCACTATACCATGCACATGTATAAAGCCATGTACATATACGTACTTCAGGAATATTGGAACCATTGCCATGCTGTTAAAAAGTTTCTTCTCCTGGTTCAATATTATGCAGATATTTACCATATTGACCAAGGGCCAATTGTAGTTTACAATAGTTGTAAGTCAAAATTTCAGAACCCGCTACCAGTGTAGGTCCATTGCGTAAATACTACAATACTTGAAAATATAGCTAGCTAAAAGTATTGTAGCGATACAAGTGGTTCATGCAACCAGACTTACATTTGTAGCAGGTTCTGAACATTTTACTTACAATTGTTGTAGGCTACAGTTGTTCTGAACAACGGGCCCCAGACCAAAACGTTGGAAAAAAAGTAACACTTACAATATGATATTAAAGAAATGCTTTATTGTGTGCAAAGTATATTCAAATATTTTTATACCACAGCTAGAATGAGTATGATATATATAGGAACATGAATGGCAAATCTTGTCTACTATTAAAAATAGTTTTCTACACTACTGAAAGTACTATTATGTTTTATGGAAGAAACTACAATATGTCCACATTATAAATTTAGGAATTAGGATATTATAATAGCAATAACTTCCTATTTTTGTTATTAAACCGGCTAGTATATATTAGCTAGTCCAGTTAATATTTTAGACACTTTCGTGCCATCACTACCCCAAAAGCAAAGGAAATAATAAACTCATTGAATACACTCATAATAATTCCAAAACTGACATATGATAACATATTTCCTGATAATGTTCCGTTACAAAATTGCAACTGGTAATAGCTGTTCTAGATCCGATCGATTTCGGCAGTGGCTCTTGCACTTCCTGCCTATTAATCAGTGATCACTCCTCTAGCTACATCCGGCCACGCAGTTACTTCCCTTTGAGGGACATGCAAATCTGAAGTATACTATATCTATGTTACAGTTAATCTGTATAATCAGGTAATCTGTATACTAGCTGATTTTATTTCATCAAACTCATGTCATTCTATCTGGCAATTAAAGGGAATCATTTTGTAATTTCAAGCTTTTTACAAATTGACTTAGCTTAGTGAACTGAAATTCAAAAAATCAGGTATTACCAGTATACATATTACCTGATCATACAGATTAACTGTAACATATATACTCAACACTATTAATTAAAGGGGCAACTTCATACTTGCACGTATTTAATCATATTTTTTTATATTTTTATTATTTTTCTATATAATGTTAGCAGTTAGTAAAAAAATATAAAAAAAATATACCATAAAT
>JAULBP010101566.1:0-19288 GCA_032355345.1 Lepetodrilus pustulosus
GTCATTGGACGTGTATTGAGGCCAATCTTTGAACATCTGCAGGATGTCGACACACTGGTGATTACATACACAGCAGAACTGGGCGACACTGACGGAACTGGGGGACACTGACATACACAGCGGAACTGGGCGACACTGACATAGATGGGAGACACTGACATACACAGCGGAACTGGGCGACACTGACATACACAGCGGAACTGGGCGACACTGACGGAACTGGGCGACACTGACATAGCTGGGAGACACTGACATACACAGCGGAACTGGGCGACACTGACGGAACTGGGCGACACTGACATAGCTGGGAGACACTGACGGAACTGGGCGACACTGACGGAACTGGGAGACACTGACGGAACTGGGCGACACTGACGGAACTGGGAGACACTGACATAGCTGGGAAACACTTGGTACAGATAGCAGATCCAGTTTATTAGATGGGAGAGAGGATGATGAGAATGATAGTGGTGGCAGTGACAACAATGACAACAATGATCATGATGATGACCACGATGATGATGACTTGTTATTATTATTTTGATGTTGATGAGGATGATAACAATGAGTATGACAATGTCAATGATGATGATGATGATAATGGTGACAATGATGATGATAATGATTATGCTGACAATGATGATAATGACAAAGATGATAACAATGATTATGTTTACAATGATCATGATTACAATGATGATAATAATGATAATGATGATGATAACAATGATAACAATGATAATGATGACAAAGACAACAATAATGACAATGACAGAAGAAAAAGAAAAGGTTGTAGGACATGTATGGATTTTGCACTTAAATACCCTTTTCTTTTAAAGCCATTATTCACCGCTCAGAACTATTTGACATTTCCTGGATCGGATTTAACTAAGTTTTCTTTTAAAATAAAACACCCATCAATCTTAAAGCCTGCTCGGCTTATTTGATTTTTAAAAATTGAAATGCTTATCACAACCACCAGAACACTTTGCAGTGGCTTCTTTTGAAATCCTAACAGGTAGCACAAAATAGATGATAAGCATGCATTATTAGTGCTAAAGCGCCTCAGACAGTTGTTGATAGTGTGCTGTCACCATGGATACGTTCATGCCTAATCTGCATGTTCGAAACTCCAAGCTGGCTTATTGCAGTTACTAAAGTTTGTAGTTTGATATGCAGAAAGTAAGAATCTAGTTGTTCCAGCATGCAAGGCAAAGCTCCAGCAAACCACAGATAATTATTCTCAGTTTCATGATACCATGGCACCTCCAAGATGGGATTTGAAATCAAACTTTTATCTTTATATTCTGATGTACTGACACAGTGCTATCCCATTCCTTATAGTCTAGCTATGTCTGTAAGCTTGTACTGGTCTTAATAAATTAGTTTGTCTCTTGATTAATTACAAATATACAGCGTCAAGTAGCGTAAGCTTATTTTCCAATTTTCGTTAATGTTCATAATGGGGAAAGTCTGATGGAGGCTAAAGTCTATGATATGTTGTTAATTAATTGGATACTTTACTTGCTGAGTGAGTTAAGAGGCTTTCAGGATTTGTGTTTTATCCGAGTAACATCAGAACATTATGAGAATGTTATGCGTAGCCTTAACCTTGCATCAGGGTAGTATACTCAACAGAATAAATTAAGGACCAATCTGTCTGCAGACTCAAGAAGACTTGGAAATTCTTCGTTGTTGAAATAATAGGAATGTAATGTTCTATGTTCTAATAGTCTCATGGCCCTTATTTAATTTTGTTGTGTATACATTGAGAGGTGACGGTTGTTGTAGTGATAAAATCTCAGCTTTTTGGAGCACTAGTTCTCATTTATTACATTACTAAACATTCCTTGGAATTCCTAAATTTTCACTTTTCCTTAGGATGCCTATAGGATTGGGTGTTTTATCTGTGGAACTAGCACCAATTTCACTTTCCGTCGCCTTCTGTCATCCACTGACACACACCATGTCACCCATGTCATCATCCTTCACCACACATCTTACCCAGAACATACGACAAACTGCAAGCCATATTGAGAATTTAAAGACACACTTCCTCGAAAATGATGCCAGTCGTTCCAGGGACAATGAGGAGTCGATTTACTTCCATATTTTTTTTGACGATCTCGTGGAATGCCGCTACATCTATTTGGATCGATAGCTTTTAGCAAGGCATAAAAAACCCTGTACAGACTACTTTTATCTTAATGATGCCAGTATTAGGATTACAGTATTTATGGGAAGTAACGTGGTGAAAAGAGGTTGTGAGTTGTTGCCTGATTGAACAAGATGAGGAACAGATATTGGGCTCTGAGAACGGCGCCCGATCGAAGACTGAATTTGCTTAATGTCAAATCAATTGGAATAAACATCAATTTTAGGTCAGAAGATTCTGAATCGAGGTAACAGTTCGTGTCTGATGGGGTGCGTTTGTGTATGTTAACCAGTAGGAGAGCTGAATTTATATCTTTATAAATAAAGAAATTAATTATTATAAGGTAGTGTCAGTATTTGATGAAAAACATGTGTGTCAGTTGACTTTAATTCAGTGATCAGATTATATTTGAAAAAAGAAATTTGGCTCGTTATTATCTTGAAAATGTTATTAAGTTGAAAATGTGGAATGTTCCCTCAGCAACATATAAACAACAAATCCAATCAAATAAATTCAAGTAAAAAACATGCACTGTCTATCAGCACTCTTGGTGTTTAAATACAGATTATATATGTTTTTTAAATGGTTTGTTATAATTATTATATTATTTTGACTGTCACCTTGCAAATGTTAAATATTCCCACAGCAATGTTAAAACAACAAATCCAATCAAATAATCTCAAGTAGAAACATGTACTCTTTACATGCAATCTTGATATTTAAATACGTTATTAATGTATTACTGTATATGGGCCAGTGGTGGCCTTACATGCAATAAAGAATTGAATTGAATTGAACATAGAAGCAAAAACAATACATAATTTACAGACAAATTTTTATTCCTTCAGATTTATGTTCCTCGATCACATGATTTCATCTACTTGTGCTAAGCTAGAGATCATTAATTTGTTTTCTGTCGTCTAGACCAATGGATTCCCATTAGATTTCAGTGGATAAAAAGCAAGAGAAACCGGCTGTAATCCATGCTATAATAATGGCATACAATATATATATTAAGTACTACCGGTATATGGAAATTTAGGTTCTGGTGGGTTTCTTTAGGATTCTTTTTAATGCCTTATCTTTGGATATAGCCAAGGTGACAGCAAAAATAGTTTTAGAATTTGCTGCAAATCGTTGCAATATTAATGCAATTGCTTCACTGGATTAAGCTATAATGTGCTGAATAGTGGATGCATGTCCGTAACTAATTTGAAAGCATTCCATGTTAACACTGGCCTCTATCTGGCTGTAGTACATGTCTTGAGTAGGATGCAGGGTTGTATTGATTTCCGAGTGTTTTTTATTCAGAGACCTTGTATGTGCCAATGTGCACATAACCACACGACCGATAATGAATTTCTACGTTATAACCCGCAGCGACGTTAAACTCCATATTCACTCACTCACTCACTACGTTATAATACATTTTTGACGTAATAAATTTGGCATAATAAAATTATTATAGTTTTGAGCATGTTAAAGACTTTACAAGCCAATGTTAGAATAAACAATATTATTAAATACACTGTCAATTATGCTGCATTATATTACTATGAAGCCATCTAATTCAAAGAAACGCTTGATGTAAATATAATGACTGCTTGGTGATAGGACTGAATAGTCGTGCCCAGCAGGTAAGCCCACATCCAGGATTACTAAATAGCTTTGTCAGTTTCCTTATCAGCGTGGGAATGTGTTTGCGTGGAAAGCGAGTGAGACGGATATCGTAACCTTTCAGCCCTTCTTGCTTCTTAGGTGACACCACTTCCCCTGAGAACAATGAAATCCTTCAGCGCTTGCCCTTCAGCGCCATCTCTTCAGCGGAACCTACAGCTTTTCTGCTACGCAATAACTTGTCTTTGAACTCGGCCAGTCTTACGTGACGCCACTTCCCCCTGAGAACAACGAAACCCTTCAGCGCTGTCTCTTCAGCGGTCAGCTCGCTTCAGTGGAACCTACTGCTTTTCTGCTACGCAACATTTTGTCTTTTGATCCCGGCCAGTCTTCAGCGCCACCCACTGTCATCCATCACTTCAGCGTCGGGGTCCAAGCTACCTAAGATCCAGGTCCTGTTACCCCACGATGTATGTATCTACCAACAACCAACACTGAGATTAGGAAATTAACGCAGATCGAGAAAACTGAGGTCAATTCCGATGAGACCTCGCTTCAGTGCGCGTCCTTCATCCTGGAGATCTGTTGAGGTCCAACTGGAGTGTGGTCCGACTGGAATGTGATGGAGGTCCAGTAGACCGGTGGAAGCCTGGTTGAGGTCCAATGGAGGTCTGGTACTCCAGTCGTGGTCGGCCGATACAATCAGCGGTGGTCTCTTCTGCTAATTATTACTACATAAATCTACTGGTTCCCACAATTGAACTGATGCATATCTTGGTACTGGACTTGTAATTGCACAGGGAAGTTGCTGGCCTCTTCTGAAGTTAATGACCCTAACCTTATTTACACCGGGTTCCGAGACTCCTGTATATTTTGTTTGATTGTTAGAAAGAATTATTGAGACCAGAATAGTAAATAATATTTATGAATTTTAAAGGCACAACAAGTTTTTAATTTTTTTAATTTTATTTTTGGAAAGATGCTTGGAGGAAGTTAAAATAAGTTCTATCCATGAGTTGACGAGTAGCTAGTTGACGAGTAGCTAGTTGACTGGTAGCGAAAAATGTCTTGGTAATAATATGATTATATGTCCAAGTAACAAGTGGCAGTTTGAAAAGAAAAAAATAATAAATTAGTTGTAGTTAAACTGATTGTTGGAGGAGCCATGAAACTATTATATTAATAATATTCCCAAACTAAGTTTACTGCTGTGTTCCCTATCACTATTTACTGTAATGGAGAAATATAAAAAATATAAATTTTAAAAAATAAAATTAAATATTTACTGTAAACTGTGTTCGTCGAAGATGACACCTAAGTATTATGGCAAGCTAAAGCGAACATGCTGTGTGAATTATAGTAACTTTATCGCGATACTAGAGGAGAAAGGGGTCCATTGATTTTTATGTTTAGAACCATTAATAAAAACATCTTGGGGCCTCAGGATTACTGTCTATTAATAGTGAAAGATGACATAAAAATTATATTTTTTTTGCATTAGGAATATTAATTATTTATCAGCTTAGGCAGTGTCATCTGGCCCCCAGTGTTGAAAATCTCTCTTGATTACATCCAATTACAATTTTCAACATTACATCCTATAACAAATTTCAACACTACATCCCATTACAAATTTCAACATTACACCCAATTATCAAGTTCAACATTACATCCAAATATTACAAATTTCAGCATTGCATCCTATTACAAATTTCAACATTACATCCCATTATAAATTTCAACATTACATCCAAATATTACAAATTTCAGTATTATATCTGATTATAAATTTCAACACTACATCCCATTACAAATTTCAACATTTAGAATTCAGCAACTTCCATCTATTCACATCAGTAGATCTATTCTTGTTTCGTAAAACTTGTCTTTTCCCCCATATTGTCATAGCATATCATTTGTTATCAATTAGTATTGTTTTTATTTGTCATATTCTTCTTCGTCTTTAGTGCTATGATTAATCGGAAAGTTAATATCACTCTGATTATCACTCCTTTGAATTCAAACACTTCTACTTATCAATTCCTTTCTCAGCCAAAGATAACTGATATTTGATTGAACATTGCTTTAGATCAGTTTCCTAATCAAACAAATACATCCATGTCAGCTTCTTGCTAAAAATCAAATACAACATTTTTATTTTTATCTCATCAGAGAAAAGCTTTTTCTATTCCATCATCCTTTATCTCAGTTTGTCAAGATGTGCTTTAGTTCTCCAAATCCTGTATTCTGCTAGGTAAAAAAAAAAAGGCCACCAGATCTTATATTTAGCATGTTTAACCCTTCCCATGCTGAAGACAACCAGATATGCCAAGGAGAACAGCTCTGACTGCTCCAGCAGGGATGGGGTTAACTGTAGGGACTGATTTCAACTGAAGGATGGCTGCCTTTGATTAATGATGAATCATTCTGCGGATTCTCTGTGGATTATATGTGGATTATCTGTGGATTCCAATACCTCCCATAGCGATCTCTGTATGGTTGTCTGCCGGATGCTGTTACAAGTCATCATTATGGTCATCAGCTTGGTCTGATCTTCTGATGATCATCATTGTTATGGTCATAAGCATCATTATCATCATTTTCATCATCATGTTTATTCGTCATCATTATTGCATTCAGATCGTTATGTTATCATTATGGTCATTAACTTTGTTTGGTATCATCTATGTCATCATTGTCATGAACTTGTTTTGTCATGGTCATTGTCATCATGGATACTTAGTCATCATGGTAATCATTGTCATCAAAGTCATCAATACAAATACAAGTACTTGTGGTGTTATTATCATGGCCATTGTCATGAATATTCATGGTCATCATTGTTAATTAATGTCATCAGCTTTGTCATCTTGGTCATTATCATTGCCATTGTTATCATTGCCATCATTGTTATTACCATCATCATCATTGTTTTCATCATTGTTTTCATCATCGTTTTCATCATTGTTATTGTTCTTTCATCATCATCGTTTTCATCATTGTTATTGTTCTTTCATCGTCATCGTTCACATCAGTCGTCATCATCATCATCATCATCATTGTCATTATTATTATTATTGTCATCATCATCATCATTCTCATCATCATCATCGTTAAATTACACTACGAGCAACCGACTTTTTAACATATATATCCCCTTTTTGCTACTTTGCAACTTGCCATGACTAATCCTACAGGCAAGTAACTCAAAACATTATTCTGGAGGCCTGTCGTCCCTGGGTCTTTTAGCCTCTTCCATAGTTTCTCCAGATATCTCTCTCTCTGTCTCTGTCATCGCCACTTCACCCAGTGACTGATTTAGCCCCAGTGTTCATTACCACTGACATCACTGATACTTATTAGTGCAGATGTCGGGTTACATACAGCTATCTGCAGGGTGAACAGGCTTGTAAATGATGTAGCGAACCCCACAGTGGTGTAGACTTACGTGTAGGAATATGTGTGGGTGAGTTCACGTTGCTTTGACCAGTTACGTGGGTGAATGTCGTGACATCTGTACATTTGTTATTGCACTAAAATTGTGCAATTACTTATTTCGTGAAATTCACGTGTTTTTTTGTGTGTGTTTTTAAGGACGTCATGTTATGTAATATGGAAATATTTTTAAGAAGAAAAAAATTCCAAAGAGTTTTTTTCATTTTCTTTTTGCAATTGTGATATGTAAAAAGAAAATCTGTAAATCTAATCACAGAAAAAATATCATAATTCTGTGAAACCAATTATTTTTGGAAAGGTACTCTTTGTCAAAGATGGAGCCGTTTTTGTTTTTGAATTTTTTGTTCATTTAAAAAATAATATGCTTCTACATCTTTAACAAGGACAGAAATTTTCCATAAGTTTTTGTAATAACCCCAAAAGAAAAAATGGTAAATAATAATTTTGAACAGATGACTCATGAGGATGGTTTGGTATTGGTTTTCTTCTCAGTTTGATTACAACATTATTAACAGAATGTTACCCGATTACAACATTATTGACAGAATGCTACCCATCATAGCACTACAGTACATTACATCAGTTATATGCCATTACAAACGCTACCGTACTTTAGGGGGAAATATTGGCAAGCCTACAACACAGCTGATAATGTGTGCTTCCCCTTCAACAGATCGGGTTTTCTACAACACAGGCTTATATGCGATTATGTGAGTTGTTTCTTCTGTAGAATGTTACTGGTTATCCAGAAATGCCCTGACTTCAAATCCTCCCCCATGAGCACGTTTCTCCTGAATTAGACACAGGCACACCTCTTTAGGGCATCTCTGGTTGCCTTTAGCAGGGAGAGGGTTAAATAGTGTCAATGTTTAGGAAAGTTACCATTCCAATACAATCATGATAGAATACATTTACTGTACCAGGGCAATTTAGTTATCAAACTTGGTCCGTCAGTATCAGCCGGTTCTCGTAGGTTTTCTGCAACATTCTGTGCTACAGATTAAGTAGGTTGTGGAGGGGGAGGTAGGGATTAGGCTGGATATCTGGGTATCATTTCACTAAGCTCTCTTACCTACTAAGAGACCATAGCACTCTCTTAGCACTGCATTAGCTATCGGCAAAGGGAGCGCTATGGTCTCTTGGTGGATAAGAGAGCTTCGTGGAAGGATACCCTGGAGTCTGTAGTCTGGGATTGAGTGAGAACAGCTCCATGTATCAGTGTATAGTTTAGTTGAAGCGATCAACCGCAGAAACATTAAGAGTTATTGATGCTGCAAGCTTCCTCGTGCCCTAAACTGACAACTCATGATATAAGTGAAAGACTCTTGAAACCAGTACTAAACCCCAATATAAGAACGATAAAAAAATAAATGCAATAGCTACTGTGGCTTAGCTTCTCTCCATGAAGTGTGTTGTCACTGAGAATAAAAAAAATTTAAGATGGTGTAAAAGTGTCAAGTTATTACTTGGTTCATGTGGCTCTGGTTATTTTTACTGTTTTGTTTTTTTTGCAAGATATTTTTCTGTAAACAAGGACGGGTGGTAGGGCAGTGGTAGAACGTTGGACTTCGGAACCAAATGTTCCGAGTTCAAATCCCACCCCATGGGCCCGACATCAATGTTCGCGGAAGTTACATTTCTGAAACAATATTAATAGGATGTACTGTCTGTAGAGTGGCAAAACAGATATCATCCTTGCTGACCAGCCGGTGCTCGCAGGTTTACTCCAACATTCATCGCTACGGATGTTGTGGGTTTCCTCCTGCCCTAAAACTGACAAATCGTGTATTAGTGTAAAATTATTAAAAGCGACTCTAACCCCCATTACAAAAAATTTATAATAACATATATCTGTAAACAACATGGGTATTATAGGTGCTTCTACCATAATGACAACAGATCTTTGAAAATTCTTCGATCTGACATTGGACAATCTTGAAGAGGGTGTAAAGGCGGGATCCGCTCTGTTCACCATAAGCACCATTAAGACAACACAAGAATCACCGCGGGATTCAATAATGACATTAACCCCCTCCAATCCCTAATCACTGATCGCTTAAGATCGCAATTGCAATTATCCAGAACTGTTATGGTAGAGGAATATTGGCAGGAATTTGCATGCACTGTATCGCTATGGCTACGGCACCATTGTAGAAAGATCCCAGAAATTTCATAGACACATATAGAGTGGTACTGTTATTGATTTCTGAAGATGTATGGAACCATCGTGTCATGGAGTGCGCTCTGAGAGGTCTACTTTTGGGCGATGGTCTGACGATACTGTTATTGAGCGCCGTGCGATGGTCTGACGATACTGTTATTGAGCGCCGTGCGATGGTCTGACGATACTGTTATTGAGCGCCGTGCATCTTTATGTTGAAGTGGAACGTTGCATAATGGTCTAAGATCTCGCCCTTGAGATTACGAAACATTTTGAGTGTGATTTGAACCAGTTGAGGCCACAATTAAAAATATGCTTCTTTCCTCTCGGCCGACCACGTATTTTACAGATGGGTAGGTAGGTAGGTAGGAGGAATATTGTTTTTAATACAATGTTCGTCTTATCTTTTCAAAGAGATGTGCACATTATAAATGGTTAGAACATGTTCTAGATGTCCTATCGTCGTAAATGGGTGAAAGATTCCCGCAGCGACGTTAAACTCCATAATCACTCGCTCACTAGATGTCCTGAAAATCATCAGTCGGTCGTGTGGGTGAGGGGAAACAAACCGTTTTTTGGCATGAGCGTAAAATATTACTCAAAATGTTTCATAATCTCAGATGTCTGGAGGCTCGACTCTCCAATATTGTCAAAGTTTATCTCTTTCTATGCTGGTTTACTTTTTGTGAAAACTGATTAACTCTCTCGATCCTGGAGGCTCCTGTAAAAGCCCTAAAAAGTTACATCTATGCCTAATCCAGACAATTACAGTACAGACCCCCGTATCACAGACTGATCGTAGCGCCACAAGGGGAGTAACTCTAAGTTAGCATATCAGAGTTATTATGTGACGGTCGTAGCATTTCGGTTCTTCTGCTGAACCGGATCCAGACATGTATTATCCACGATTCCACGTATTCCGTTTATTTTTTCCCAACAATCCCCATGTTAATTGGTGCCGTTCCTTTTCATTCCAGATACCTCATCCTAGAACATGTCTCGGGGGGCGAACTGTTCGACTATCTGGTGAAGAAGGGGAGACTAACGCCGAAGGAAGCGCGAAAGTTCTTCCGGCAGATTATCTCGGCGCTCGACTTCTGTCATAGTCACAATATCTGGTAAGTTTTCCGAAAGGGAAAAAAAATAAACTACAAAAAATTATAATCAGAATTTGTTGCCGTTTATGTTGTGTCGAGTGTGAGTAAGTACCGTACCTGTACCACAAGCTTTTTCGGTCATTGGCCGCTGGTCAGTTTTCCTTTGTAGATCGATCCCAAGTAATGTCATACTTAACCCTCTCACTGCTGGATTAGGCACAGGTGCCGCCTCTTTAGGGCATCTCTGGTTGCTTCCAGCATTGAGAGGGTTAAAGGGGTTGCTTTTGAGTAATTTTAATGTGAAGTATCCATCTTCTTACTCCAGTAAGATATTCCAGTGAGCTAGCACTAAAACCTGTGGAAAATCTGATCTTTAGCACTCACATGTTAAAAGAATTCATGATGAAGATGTATTATGTTGCTGATCTACATTTGATCTGAAATTATATATCTAGTTGAATGCATGTTTATTGCTTTTCTCCCATTAAGGTCAGCTTGGCCAGTTTGTAAGATTATCTATATTGATAGCAGTATAAATACACATCCCTTGTATTTGAATCATGTAATGTTGCCTCTATTTATAAGTTAGTGCCATTAACAAACTCGTTATATCTAGGCATGACAACTTTGTGTCAAATAGTATCTTGTAACGATTTGATCAATCCAAATGGGAAGTCTTATTGAGTGTGGTAAGATCGCTAGAAATGACAGTAATCCCATTATGTCATAGCTCGACTACATCAATTCATAAAAAGTCGATGATTAAGTCGCCTATGGGTGAGATATTCCTGCTGCAACGTATAGCAATAATTCAATCAATAAATCAATTATTAAATTATAATCTGTGTTATGGTTGGCTTCAATGGATTCAATATATATTTCAAATTTCATGTCGAATGAAGATGCTTAATTGTTCCTGATTGAATGAGATTGTGTATTAGATCTTTCCTGATTGAAGGAGATTATGTACCGGTATCATGTGTTTCACTTTCCAATTGTTTCAGCCACCGGGATTTAAAACCAGAAAATTTACTACTAGACGAAAAAAATAATATTCGGGTGGCTGATTTTGGAATGGCGTCATTACAAGTGGAAGGGTCCATGTTGGAAACAAGTTGTGGGTAAGTAGGGTAGTGGTGGACTGGTTCATTAACATGGAACAGGTACATTTGCGGGGATTATTTTTGGTGGTACATGTACTGTGTTTCTACAACATGAAAATGATTGAAGATGCCAACATTGAGAATATTTGTACATCGTGTACATTGACCATCCTTTGACGTTCCAGTTTTGGAGTTAATATAGTTTCAGGATCTAGATACTTCTATACACATGAACAATTTGTTTAGCACCAATTGATTTCTATTTCGATACTTACTTCTAAAACACACTCGAATAGTCTCACAATTTCCCCTGATAGAGCCATGTATTCAAACCTATCTCCTACCTATCTCAGAAAACTCAAATTTGGAGTCGTAAAATAAACAATTTGTTTAGTACCAATGCATATTAATATTATATTGAACAAAATAAATATTTAAATTTTTCTTCAGTTTATTTTCGTTTTCTGGAGCTGGAGATCATTGTACCACACACTGACCCATTTACTCAATTTTAAATTAACATTTCCTTTTTTTAAATCAACTTGATCGATATAATAATATATATGATAAGTATATTTATATGACGCAAGTGCTTCCACGCATCTAGACATTAATTAACCCTCTCCCTGCTACAGGCAACTGGAGATGCCCTGAAGATCAGTGTATGTGCATAATCCAGCAGGTAGAGGGTTAAATTAAGAACGACGAGAGTATCCGAGACTCCTTGCAACACTAAAACCATATTAGTTTCTTTAACCCTCTCCATGCTGGATTATGTGCATACTGCTCTTTAGGGCATCTCCGGTTGCCTGCAGCAGGGAGAGGGTTAACTAATAGAATTGGATAGTAGACACGAACCCTTTCAATGAAGTCCATGATAAATTAGCACTGCATCTGTAATGTATAAGTACCAATGCAGTAAGTAACGGCAGAAAAGATATGGCCGACTCCTTTGGAACTTCTGCAAAACGATATCGAGAACTCAATTATCTCTGTCACGAACAGACGGCCTGAAGGAGAATAATTAAAGAAGTAGGTTAATTTGAGAATGAAGACACATCAGACTCCTCCTACATCTTGTCTTTCTTCTTCTTCCTCTTCTTCTTCTTCCCCTCCTCCCCATCCTCCCCCTCCTCATCCTCCATCTGTTGTTCTGCCCTCTAATAACTGCAGGCTATTTAGCCATCAGTTCCACGTTCCACACACTGATCATAGAGCTACTAAAGAGTCCATACCGTATTTACTCCAATAATTCAGAAAATAATTAAATTTGTAGATGTTCGAATTATTAGAAAAGGTGAAAATTGAAATTGATCTGTGTTGATATCATTAGGGACAACCAAATTAAAGTATAAAATATGGTTGTAAATGAAATGGTAAATAAATAAAGGATTTGTTTTTAATAATTAAAATTTGAAAAAAATTACTTCAAATATTTTTAAAAAAATAAGATTTGAAAAAGAAATTTCACATTCGTATTTTTAGGGTCAGAAATATAAATAATTTTTACAATTAATTTAGGTGTTCGAATTATTGGAGGGTTCGAATTATTAGAGTATTTATGGTAACTTTGTGTATGGGGCATGATTGTGCTTCATGACGCTTTTGTATTCACCTGAGAGACCTTAGTAATTTCATAGTGGTCAGCGAGAATGATAGATATGAGAGTTCTCTGACCTTGAAATTATAATTTCATGCTCGAGCTCAAATTTCATCTGGGGATTCAGGGCTCGACAGTAAGGATTGTCCACCTGCTTGGTACAGGTATTATCTACAGGCAGAAAGTGAAATAGCTCTGATTAACACGTCCTCTACCTAAAGGGCAAGTAGTTTCATGACGGCACACGGAGACACTGCCTAAAAAGATTCATGTAGAGCCCTGGGTGTCGTGAACAAAACTTCGAGTTGTGCATGAAATCGTACTCAAAAGGTGTCGTAATCTTGGTGCATGGTCGATTTAATTGGTTGAAACGAGAGCGTCATTAACCCTCTCCCTGCTTGATAAGGCACAGACGCTGATCTTTAGGGCATCTCTGGTTGCCTGCAGCAGGGAGAGGGTTAAAGAGTGCCTTGGACCCTGGCAGGATATCCTCTGTGATATTTATCGTAGGTGTAGATGGATGGGAAAACAGGGGTGGGTTGGGGTTGTTGGTAATCTGTGAATTAAGATACATTGGTCTGCTTGTGGTGCTAGTCACAGTTGATTTCTTATCTGCAATGAATTGCAATTTGGTGTGATTCCACTGAGTAGTTCATCTGAAAGTTCTTGAATTCAAGGGTGATTTTCTATACAGAATTTATTTTGTGATGGGATTTTTATAGGAAATATGTTAATTTTTGAATGCAAGTTATGAAGTTGTTTGCGAATAGTATTTTATTTCATGAGTTTCTTCTGCAATGTAAAATATCTCAAATGAAATTTCAGTGTACCAGAGCTAATTATGGCAAGTTGTAAAGGCACCAAAGGTGCTGTATCTTAAAAAATAGGTTGCCTGCAGTGAAATTTAACTTGCCTCTGTACGTTGGCCATATGTTAGTCTAGAATCATGTGTGCATTTTTTCCCCCCTCTATTTTGCTGCGATATTGTCAGTTTAGTTTAAATTTCTAGAATAGAAATGGAATCTTTTTTTAATTCTCTACTTGAAAATTTCACTTGCACATTTCTACAAGCAAACAAAATACTAAAAGAGCATCAGAGTTTTGTATATTTTGCACCCAATATAATCAATATTTGTCTTGGAATAGAACCCAAATTTTGGCTTCAATTAAAAATACAGTATTTGAACCTCAATTTTCAATTCCCTTATTCAACATTTCGTTATTGATCTTCGGGGTTAAAAAAAATTGTAGAATATTTCCACAGCATGTTCTTACCGGATTGCATGTTGACACGCGATGATGAAGCGAATAACGATAAAGTGGAAAATAGCGAAAACATCTGCGGAGTGACGGCTCACAGCGACATGGAGGGTCAAGTATGTAATGGCTTCCATGTTGGCCAGTGATTCATGCACCTGGTAGTGTCAGATTTAGACGTAGAGGAGGATTTAAACTACGCTAACCTCAGATCAGTTGGCAGGATAGGTTGAGGTGTTGGCGGATCAATAGAAAGCAAGGAGCGGTGTCCTATAAACAGCTTAGTTTTTAAAATTGACTTTTTAAGTCAACAAAACACTAACTTTGCAACATATTTTCACTAAGTACAGTGTCCCCTCAATATAATGCTTAAGTTGGGGTCCATGATATACACACCCACACCCCCTACCCCCACCTTATAGTGCCTGCCTTATATGATAGTACAGGTAAATACCAAAGTAAAATTGGGATCCACGTCTGACCTCGCCTTATATTCGAATCAGCATTGTGTTATATCGAGGGGGCACTGTATTCTGTATTTGGTTTCATCTGCAGTGCTTGACTGTGCAACTCAACGTGCCAGGCTTTACTCATCGCTAAACCTCAGACATCTTTTCACACAGTTTCCTGCAACATCTCATCTTATCACTTCTAAAGGAAATTGATTTATATCACAAATTTTAACATTTCCCCATCACATACTTGTTTCTATTGTTGGCATATCATTCTTTGTATTAAATCGTATACATGTACTTCAATTTTAATCAATAATTTATTGCATATTGTTCATGCTACATTTAATTTTAATCAATCTATACTATAACTGAATGTTCATCGTCATGTATGGGTAAAAGATTCCCACTGTGACGAAAAAAACAAAATTCTCACTAATTCACTCACTCACTCACTCACTCATTGTGAGTGTCAGTACACCTATTTTCTGGCAATTTGCAGGAAATGGATCTGCATACAGTAATACTGCAGTTTAATAGGAAAATGCTGTAAAATCTATATTTTGAGAATGCAGTTTAGTTAGGTTGTATGTTCATCAATTCAAAATGTGACAAGAGCCTTGTTCAATTTCATCTTCGATGTCATTGCAAAATTAAAGACTTGCAGAGAACTTTGAGGCTTTTTTGTTTTAAGGTGAGGGGGACTATGATAAGGTTTATGAAAGAAAAATTAATCCTCTATTTAAAAGCAAACAGTGGCGGGATGTATTGCAGTGGTAGAACATTGGACTTCAGAGCGAAAGTTACCGAGTTCAAATCCCGCCCCCAGGGGCCACCGGCATCAATGTTTGCAGAATTTACATTTCTGACGCGATATTGATAGGATGCACTGTCTGTAGATATTGCAATAGAAATGTTTTAATTGGAACTAATTTCATTTAGATTAGAGATTGAACCAACATATATGGTGTGATCAGGCAATTTAGTAAGTTTTTATTCAGCTGGAAAAGAGTGAATCATTTAATTTCATGTTTATCGATTCCTGAAAGAAGAAACAATTTCCAATAATTTCACCAGGTTGTTTCATGTTGACTCCAATTCCACAGGCGGAATTAAACTCCACGAACTTTACTGCCAATGGTTAGCGAAAATGTATCGCAAAATGCGTAAAATCTAGATACGGTCCTGACATCCTATCATAGATACGGGTTTTACCCGTATTGCACCAAACATCACTGTCATTGCACTATCTTGATTCAAAGTATAGCCTTTAACCTTTTCACTGATGCAGGCAACCAGTAAAGCCATACATGGCACAGACATGCAGATAGGCATTCATCCTTGGCATATATTGAAATATCTCCATGCATAATTCAGAAATACTTTGATGGCAGTGATCATTTAAAACCATGTTAAAACCAGTGACCATTTATAGATATTTTATCCACAGTTCAGAAATAAGTTGAAAACCAGTGGTCCTTTAGAAGTCCATGTTGAAATGGATCAAGGAAACCATCTATTTGTGCCTCATTTAACCTTCTCCCTGCTGGATTATCCACAAACACAGCTCTTTAGGGCATCTCCTGTTGCCTGCAGCATGGAGAGGGTTAAGAAACTCGCAGTAGTGAGAGTGTTGACAGGCACAGATAAGTAATCAGCACTTTTCTGCCTACTTCACTTTATTCAGATAACCATCAGCAGAAGACTGTTTGTTAGTGTTAAGATAAGCATTTTCTATTGGAAGATAACCAGTGGAATGATGGATTTAATTGTCTACAGATAAATTGAAAATAAAATTGAAGTTAATTTTAAAATTTAAATTAATTAAAATTATATGAAATTAGTTTCGAATTTCGAATTTCAAAATTGAAGAAATTAATTGAAATTAAAATTTAAATTGAGATAGCAATGCCTACAAATAAATACATAAATTTGAATTGATTAGAATTATAATTTTAAAATTAGTTTAGAATTTAAAATAAATTTAGAATTTGAAAGAGAAGTTGAAATTTATTGTGCATGCTTGAAACACCCTTTTGGAATTGTGACATCACAGTTTTACTGCAACATTCAGCGTTACAGATGTTGAGGGTTTCCTCCTGCCCTAAACTGACAAGTCGTGATAGTGAAATATTCTAGAAAGCCACTCTAAAACCCAATGCAAAAAAAAAATCTAAAATCTAAATTATACCAGATGGCTATTATAATATTTGTATTCTTATAATATATATTTTTATATAATTATTTTCTATTGTTAATGTTTACGTATTCAGTTCATTGATAACAGACACAAAGTGTGTGTATCATCCGTACCGTAATAGCCATAGCTGCATAATATCTAAAAGCGGCTGTGAATGAGTTTCAGAAATCTGCAACACTCTCAGATTTATGTCATGAACCAGATAAGTCAACAGTATTTTGGCAGTGAACATAAGTGATGCTAGTCTCTGAGAGTCACCACGGCGACAAACTAGACATATATCATTGATTTAACATTGCTAAAGCCATCTATATTGCTGATTTAGTACTGCTAAAGCGATCTATATCACTTATCTGAAATTGGTAGAGCAAGCTAGATGCAGAATCTAGCATGAAGATCTTAATTTTTTATTTTCTTTGCTTCAAGGAGATATCTATAAATACACATCTATACATGTGCTGATTATGTTTTGTGTTTACATACAGGCTATTTACTACAGGTATTTACTTGGGAGGACATCGTGGCTATTTTTCTTAGGGTTGTGGGGAAAGGGGTAGCAAATGTCTGAACCACTAAACTTAAATTTTTATTTTGTGGCTAAAGTTGTTTTGTGGCTAATGTGCCAGAGGATTCCAAATTATTATTATTATATTTATATATTTTTTTATGACAGAATATGACAATATATGCAGCTTAACTTACGACATAAGTACGTCATTATCGTCAGATGGTACTGGCCGTGTCAGCTAAATAGTTCATTTATGTTATTTACGACAGATCGCCACATTACGCATGTCCCGAGGTTATACGGGTAAGATGATGTTGTTGACACAGCATGGAAGTCAAATCTTGGTCGTTTCCTGTTTGTGTTATGCAGTATTTTTATTTTGATACAATGTGTTTATTGTATAGTTGGCTTTTAAATGCATGACTTAGTCAGGGTTTGACAAATATTTTTGGTTAACCTTTCCACTGCTGAGGGCACCTAGAGTTGCCCTGCATTGCAGAGAAAAGGTTAATTAACAAGTTGTTTGATGTTTCTAGCACAGATTGTTTTTTTTACTTTTATATATCTAGAATAAGCGTTTGGTATGAATTACATTTGTAATTTATTTTGGTCTTTTGTATTTTCTTTTGTATGTTATTTTTAGTTTTGTTTTTATTAACACAATGTTTTGTGATTTGGATGAAATTAACTTTTATGTTTGTTTTTCAACTTTGAAGTGAAGCTATTTTGTTTGATTGTCACATGATTTTGAATTTCAATGTCACACCAACTAATTTTGTTTGATTGTTTTTAGTTACTCAGTTTTGTAAGTGTAGTCTAAGTACGTATTACTTATTTTCTAAGTATCTATCAGACATGGTAAAGCAATTTCATTGATTTTGCACTACAAATTTGGAACAGGGATGAAGTACCATCTGTATATATACAGTAATCTGTATGTAATCTGTATATTATTCCTACTTTTTCTTTTGCCGTTTGTTGAATAAACTACTGATGCATGCTAAAATATAACTTTGTTTTCAACATGTTTTACAAAGCCTCCTATAGGCTTTAGATTGGTAAATCTGGAAGTGATATTTTACTAAAACTAGTTTTTATGGGTTTTTTTAAACTGCTTATATTCTTTCATACAATCACGGTTTATTGACATTTCGTGGTCAAACATACTTTTATCTTAGTTTGCTTTGTCCCACTGATTTTTCAATATTTAATATTTCATATTTTTTATATATATTTGTATGTCGTGATAAAATGTGTTTGACCTTGAAATATGTCAACAAAATGTGATTGTATGCCTTTAACCCTCTCCATTTTGGAGGCAACCAGAGAAGACCTAAGCTGTGGCAGTGCCTAGTGCAGGGAGAGGGTTAATAAAACTGGAAGTGATGCTTTAATAAAACTGGTTATAATGTTTACGACCAATGTTATATTTCCAGGGAGAGAAGTATGATGGTAGAAAAGCTGATGTATGGAGCTGTGGTGTGATATTATATGCTTTGTTAGTGGTAAGTAGACAAGCTGTGCTTATTGTACATACTTTCCAAATAAGGCCAAACCAATTTTATTACTCATTTTATGGTTTACGATCACTTTTTTAGGCTTAAAATAAAAGGTAATGAAATGCGCTCTCTCTCTCTCTCTCTCTCTCTCTCTCTCTCTCTCTCTCTCTCTCTCTCTCTCGC
>JAULBP010101567.1:0-10862 GCA_032355345.1 Lepetodrilus pustulosus
TATAAGGCTGGTACTATAAGGCTGGGGGTATGTCATGGACCCCAAATACAGCCTTATATAGAGGGGACACTGTACCTCAAAGTACTATAAATTCTTAAACATATGTCACATACCATGTGTTTACACACATTGAGATAACTGCATATGTAGTCACTTCACACGTCCATAGTAACACCTGTCCTAACAGTATTTTATTAAACACATGCACATATGCAAGGTAATACACAAGTTAATATAAAGGGTTTGAACTAATGAGATAAATGGCAATTAAATAATACTAGTCTATTTATATAGCACTATTATACATGTATGAGCATGCTCAACCCTCAACATACAGTCGACCCCTGTTTATCCAGACAGTTGCGTTCCTGGTAAAATCATGTGAATAACTGAATTTCCGGATGTCTGCATCCCAGCGAGGGAACAATAATAATTACCTAGGAATAGCTTTATTATCTTTGTTTGTCTGTCAGAGAATGGGTACCCGGTAGGATGACATGGATATATTAATAAGAACCTAGCACCTTAAATGACAGCTTGGATTGTATACTCCTCAGAAGGTTGAGAAGGAAAAAGAGCACACTGTTCCTTTGACCAGAGAAACAATGTAACTCTATTTATATGCTTTCGAACATGGATTAGGTAAAATATAAATTAGCACATTATTATCAACTATCATTTTCCTGCCTTTCGTTGCTACAGGGAAGATTGCCGTTGATCACATACTGTTTGTAGTTCGCATGCATGGTTCTACATCATCATCTGTAATAATCACGCATTTTGTATTATTTTTATTCCGGAATACATGAAATATACTCCACAAAATTAATTAATGGTCAGTAGCTTTCTTGTACATAATGTTATTTTAACAATGAATAATTTCCAAACATCTACAAGTTCCATGTACTAATGACGAACTTGCAGCCAAATTGTAAGAACTGCACCAAATTAAAGGCTGGATTTTGATCTGTAGTAGCAAGCCTCCCTACAAAACTAATTTTGTTGAGTATAATTCAAAACCCATTGAATTCTCACGAATTTGAGTATCATAACAAGAAAAACAAGACAAAGAGGCTTATTGAAATAAACTTTACTAAATGAGACCAATATTATTCTTGGTAGATATGTTTATTTTTAAATGTTCATTTCAGGTATATACATGCAATGTAGAAAAAAAAAAAATTTTAAAGAATAATTCGGTAACTTATAGAATGTTGATAGTGCCTAACACAAATTATTGAACACTACATAATTGTAAAACAAAAATACAGATTGAATGGTCTGCAGAATATGAAAACAATGAATACAAAAAAAAAAGCTTTTATTTTAGTAAAACTTTTGAAAACTAATACCGGTATAAGAATTATCAGGGAATATTGCAAATAAACTAGTATATAAAGATTGATCTACATGAAAACTACAAACGAAAACCTCTTTCCTCAAATATCTTCAAAATTTAAATCTATAGATTAAAAATATCCATAGGATATGCAAACATGTACTGGGGTATTCTAATGTTATTTTCAACTCATCAAAGTTTTGAATGGCACATTTAAGAAAACAAGGACTTACACAAACCACTTCGAGATAAGTTGGGAATGTCCCAGAAGATAAAATACATAAATATGACACTCATGTTATACATTGTATACGTCAATAATGCGTTGAAATGTCCAATGATTCTAAACAACATCATCCATATATAATCAGAAAATGTTCCTAATGATTTGCATGTAATAACGCAAAAGGGATTAAATGTACTTTAGTAATATGAATGTTTGCAACTTATGAATACATGTATTATGTATATGAAATTTCAGCACCTATTTGAAAATACTGTGACAAATGTTCACTATGCAGATATTTCAATACAATTACTAAATTTATCATGAGCAATCAGCTATCATAGGAAGGAGATCTGATAAAAAGAAAAAAAAAGAAAACACTTGTGTTGATCGCACTTTTGACACCCTGTATGACACAATTCGTTACAACGTTGTAACTCTTACATCATCATCATCATCCTCGTCGACTATCGTGGAAAGTTTGTGTCTGAGCATCGTCCGGCCTTTCCTTGACACACATCAGATATCTCAGGAAGAGACAGAGTGGGTTTAATGATAACGTCCGAGGACTGGAGCATGCTACGAAGAGTACGGAAGTCTGGATTGGTGGGGCCGGAAGTGTCTATTCCCTCATCTCTGACAAAGTGCAGTCTCTCGTCGGAATACGACACGCACGTGGGACAGTCGGCTCGTTTCAGACCTCTGCACTCTGGTGCCGTCACGCCGACGTCATCGGACAGCCTTCTGTCGCCATTGACCTAGTCGTCCACGGGACTGCACCTTTCGTTGGCGTTACGGTCCTGCAGTAAATATTCGCTGCCAGACGATTGGCTGACCGTGTTGCACTCACTACCAATATCGGACCTGGAGTCGCCATCACCATTTAAAAATATTTTCTCTAAAGAATTTCCCAGACTGTTTCTGTTCTTTTTGCTTTCAAAGGTATGGACTTTTGACTGGGATGTGCGTAGTTTGGTTAGACAGTTCGTTCGAGTACCAGGTATTAAACTAGACCCGGAACGTTTCATAATGGTCTGGCCAGTCAGAGATAACCGAGCAGCGTCGCGCTGTAGTAGAGTTCCCCGAGATTCTTCAGCAGACCTAACCGACATTGTCTCTATCACCGGACTGGAATGATTCAAAATGGCCGCCACCCGACCTTCGACGGGTACTTGGGTATTTAAGCTCGATCGTCTCTTCACATTCATCGGTCTCTCTTTGCATGGAGCGAAATCGTGAACATCGAAAGAACTCGTCTGCACGACTTCACACACATTTCCTGCTTTGCTACGACCGTAAATGTTTTCCGCTCGGACACGGAATTGATACGAGCAGTCGGCTTCGAGGTTCCGCACTCTGTATGAAGTGCCCTGGCAAGATCGTGTCAACGTGATCCAGTCCTTGTCCGTAGCAAGACGCATCTCTACCATGTACGCAATGATGCCACCATTCACTAGTTTGGGTGGTTGCCATGACAATGAAAGAGAATTATGGGTAACATCTGACACCATGGGTACTCCATTCGGTGGGGAAGGTTTTCCTGAAATTATCAAATTGATTATGTATGCATGCAAAATATTTCAGAATAAAAAATAAATATTAAGACAGAGATCTCTCTTAAAGTTGTCAATAATATATGGTATTTATCCATTACTTTATCGAAGATTACTTTTATTATTATTTACGATTATTTAAACACCTGATATTGAGGCATGTATCAATACTTATCTATTACAATATTTTACCTCGCATGTGTTAAACCATTATTCCTAAAACCAAATGTTAACAGAAAGTGCTGACAGTATTATTATGGAAGAATGTTAAAAAGTATATAACATCTGAAGATGACTATATAATAATTACAGACATGAATAGAGAAACAGGTCAGATAAATATAGCTAGTTATATAAGAGGGCTGGAGGCGAAAGTGAAAGTCATATGAGCAGGAAATGTATTTCAGTTTTTGTGTAAATATTGTTAAATTGACTGGTGTTATCAAACATATCATACATAACTGTATGGGAAAATATAAACAAGGAACCAGCCTGACCTTGATTCTTATTGCTTTCGATTGTAGTTGTAGTATATAACCACGACCATACAATGTAATATCAGTCCAGAATATTCAATATCAAGACCTAACTCTACACTTATATCTTACTGTAAATGTATAACTGTACAAGCTAAAAACAAATACATTAAATCAATGGGTTTTCTTTTTAATGTGTCAATATTTCCTCTCTTATAAAACTTCTTATTTCTATTGTAATATTATTGAATTGCATAGATTCGGTATTACCATTAATGAAGTTAACTATCAACTCTCAAGTAGGCCTACTAGTATATCAAATGATGACATGTCAATTGATTCTTATCCCATTACGCAAGTGGCATTACGGACAGTACAAACATGATAAATGTGTTATATACCTTGACAGGTAGTATGGCCATTCTTGGATGTCGAGTGTCCAGCATACTGGTGCCTGCTGGACACGGCTGACCGGGCGTCTCGCCCCTTCCCATCCCCCACCCGAGACTGATGGGCCCCCATCCTATACACGCGGACAGGTGGGGAGATCAAGACACCGGCAAAAACTCAGAGAATTAATCTGCTACTGGTTCAGTAACAGGTATATTGCTGATTGAAATCCCAGTGGTATGCTGTCCTGGAGACTTGCTATAGTAGACTCTGCCCGTCCATTCATAAAAGGGTTGTGTGTCTATACCTGCGATCAGCGTAGTCTACAGCGGAGTGTGTGTGTGTGTCCCGAGAGGTTCACTTGTTAGCGACCGTGTGTGTGCTCTGTGCGATATCAGTGTCACGGTGTGAGTCACTAACTCCCAGTACTTCACTGAGCGTATCTGTATCCACTCCCTAATGCTCGTAAAACTAGCGTAACAGTAGATAGAGAACTCCCACAGGAAGGATCCTCAAAGTTCTGGGTATGTATGGTCCTGTCCGTCGCCGTGTTCATTCACAGGTCACACAGCAGACAAAGGTCCTGTTTGTTTATAATTACGACCTGGACAAAGTGTTGTCTTTACGGGGCCACAGAACAATTCTTAAGTCTTTCTTTTTATGTTGTAAAATCACAACCAGTGCAGTCGGGCTAAGTGGTCTGTTGAGCAACAGCTGAAAACACAGGGTAACGGTCGGGACAACTAAATCCTCTTGTGGAATTTAACTATGGTAGCAGGATTAACGGTGGATTCCACTTTACAAACAGCTTTCCCTGGGCTTTCCTATGCTTCCTGCTAAAGATTGCTTCTCGAGATTAAATGAAACCAAACATCCCCGACTCAGACTGTAATGTGTCAGCGAAACTGTTATCCTCTGCAGACACATTAAAGGACTATCTCTAAAGCTCTAATCCGATCTGGTAATCCTCAGAGCCGATACCCTGATACTTCGCACTGTGCTGTCGGCCACGGAAAACAAATTGAAGAGAAGTTACAAAGCTCTGTCAGAAGCGGCGTCCATTGATAACAAGGCAATCCACACCTCCATCAGAGTTAATCCACTGAGCGGCTATTCCCTGTAAGTCCATACGTTAATCCTTGTAAGTCCATACATACACACTGCAGTGCAACATTACACATGAATCAACAGGTAGCAGACCTCGTTCTAATTAAACCAGCCAACTTCAGCAAAACGTAATTACATTGTGAACGTACCACATGTCCCTACTTACACTGACTTAAGGATTGGAACAGAGGAGTCATAGACATCCAGACATTCGCTGAATTACATTAGGAGTTTCGCCATCATCAGAATTGTCCTATTCGAGGATATCAAAATGTTCAGGACAATTCTATAGGAGAATATGCACGTCCTAGTAGACCGCTACTAAAGTTGTCATGGAGATGTCCAAGGTCTGTACACTGCAAACAGAGGGTCCGTCAGTGAGGTGAGGTGCGAGGTATCGAGGTGGAGTTGATGAGATGCATACACCTATAGTGTTTACTGTCCATAGTTATGGTAATTGTGTTCCAACAAAGTCACTGTCGCCTCCGAGTCATGAAGAGAGAACCAAGGTCAAGCCACTGTCGGTTGTCCATGCAATAGGCTAATTTCAATTCTGTATATATATTAAACACGATACAGCATATCAGTCCCAACTTGATTTTAAGGGATTATCAGATCTTTTTCACAACATTCTCAACCACTTTTTGAGGTGAAGAAAGATGTTTACGAAAAATGTTCCACCACCTTGTCAAGTTGAAGAAAGTTGCTTCAGAAAAATGTACAACTTTAACGAACTTGTTCGATGTCAGGCAAAATAAAGAAATGAAGCTGTCCTCAGAAACCAAGAACCGTCACAAATCCTGTCCAGGCTTCATATAAAAGCCAACATCCAGAAGACCAGTAAATCCTTTCTGAATATACCCAGGAGTACACATTTTCCAGCAAGTAATTTTACATCCTGGCTAATTCATCGGCAATAATGCATGCATAATAGCTCACTGTGCATTCTCCTGACTGAATCACAAAAAGTCCATTCTGCTCTCCTTACACAGTGACAAAGACATACTCAGTATAAAAACTTCAGATTTGAATGTCGAAGTATTGAGGGAAAGCGAGCGGTGGTCCCAGCATGTGACTTCCTCACCCAGACGCAGCCGACAATGCCCCTCTTTCTCCTCGCTCAATCAGCCAGGTTGTCAAGCTCACCTGTAAGCCTGCTCGTTAGCTCGTCAGCTGCTCAGGTAAACTCAGGTAACACAGGAATGCCTGGACCCAGGGTGAGGTGAGCAGCCACAGGGGGTCACAATAACTGACCATCGCCAGCCCAGAGAGCAAGGGATGTGGACGATCCATTACCAATTAATAAGTACTCTGTACTTTGTCCTGTTTAAATATGACTGGAAGAATGTCATTCACTCGAAAAGCTTGGAATTTCGTTATGTTCGGTAGTCACATTATTCTTGCTCTTTACAAACAAATAATCTGCATGGAAAATGTTTTTCTAAAAGTATACATTCAAGTCTGCTCTGCAAACATAATCCTATTTTTTTTTACTTTGGATATTGTCCACTATTATATATAAAGACGAACAAATTGTTCCAATTCACCCATACAACCAAGACATTCCTTCAATTCCAATACTAATATTAATATGAAATTAATATCCAGAAAAGCACAATAAATAATTTGGGATCCGACGATAATAATAATATAATCTATTTATATAGCACCGAGTTCCAGCAAGGCTGCTCACAGGAGCTTAATGAATCTGCGCATTCAATTCCTTCTCAACACCCTGGGGAGTATGCATAACCCAAGCTGCAAGATATGCAATATTCCTAGGTAAATACTGAAGATGTACGGTATATACATCTGCATACCTTGACTGTATACTGAACTCAGACCAATACTACCAGCTGGTGCACCACCAGGATCAATTATCTCTGTTGGTGATAGTATATAGCTAGCCTACTACAAGCTGGCCATACGTTTGAAACAAAACAGACGCCCACCCCCACAGTATCGTAATACCAAGACTCCTGAACATCGGCTCTGTATATGTCAGTAGGTAATTAGCATCTCTGTGTAACACCGGGCATGACTTATGTCTGTCTGTCTGTCTGTTCTTGTAAGTAGTCACAATCCAAGCTAGATACTTAGTGTTAATTATCACCATTAAATACCTCATTGTTCTTATAAAGGCATCATAAATAGGCAGCAAGAAGAAATTCCATCCAATCTGTCAGTTTTCTTTGCAATTTGTCAGTTTTCTTTGCAATCTGTCAGTTTTCTTTGCAATTTGCCAGTTTTCTTTAGAATCTGTCAGTTTGTGTAATCACAGTGTTTACCATTCACACCCTAATATTTGACCACTTCCATCACCACCATCATATTTTACTACACCCACCCCACCACTACCAACCCCACCACCACCAACCACCACACACCCCACCTCACACTAACACAATCCTTGCAAACTTAAATCAGAATGCTTACCCCACTATACCACCCTAATTCCTAACAGCAGCTACCCCACTATACCACCCTAATTCCTAACAGCAGCTACCCCAGGAAACACCCCCAACACAACAGCCCCTCTTTGATGTCTGCCAGTGAATCAATTACTACTGTACAGTTTCCTATGTTGTTTGAAATAATAAAGTTGCAGCCAAAGTAAACATATCTACTGGCTAGCAGACTTTAGCTGATAACTAAGGAAAACAATTTATATTAAGAGTTTGGTAGTCATGTTTGTTCTCAAGTTCAATAAAATAACCTATTGTTGTGAGTGTGAGATCAGAAAGATTGTTCCCACAATAGCCTTGAATATATTGCATTGTTAACACATAAGAAAGAAAGCACATTCAAAGGACCACAACATTGCTGGTAAGGCCACATACAGTTGATTGTGTTTCCTTCGATATTTTCATACAAACCATTTTCAGGGTGGGCTTTGACAATGAATAAAACAATTTATTTTATATATACTCAATGCTTTTAGGAATGTATTTCATGTTTTCCATTTACATTATTCAATGGTTGCAAAATATACACATTACTATAAAACCAGAATTACTTAAATATTTTAGGTTTGCACCACTGCTACATACAGGCAATACAATTTTCTGTTGTAAAACAATTATATCAATACATTGGTATGTCACTGCAACATTTATCACATTCATGGCAAAGTTGACATATTGTCTTCACACTGGCTTATGTACCAATCACTTTGCACCATTTTGTTCAGCAAAATATGTTTAAACCAAATGTCTCCAATAATAAAACACCCTTACTTATACTGACGCAATGGTACTAGACAAACATTGAATTAATTCTACATAGCCTGAGGCAGTTATTAAAGGATTTGAAACAAAGTTAACGTATCTTGTCTGTCAGTGGGAATGAGGTTATCCAGACCTCTTAATGAATAGAGGGATTTGTCCGGCTCTTAACTGAAATACAATGCTTTATAGTATAATAGTACATGATGCATGAGCAAACGGATGCATTGTACACCAACAAGTCATTGTACATCATCACGTCATTGCTTGCATGTACATGTACACGGAAAAGAAGGACTAAAGCACCCATGTCATGATCTGAAGTTAATACCAGAGATGATTACGGTAGAGGGTCTACTTGTACGACCAGATCATTTCCTGTATGTAAAAATATACAATATCAGTAATAGCATTAGTACCCAGCCCGCACATCACAGCATACAATGTCGATATTGTATCAACATTGTAGTATGTACACATGTACAATAAAGTTCCAAATATCAACAATATTCACAATCACTAGGTACATAAATGTATTCTTTTCTATGAATCCTGACATTATTCTGGCCATAAAAGCTTCATATCTGATCAAACACACATTTACAGTATCATTAATACGACACACATTTACAGTATAATTAATACAGGTTGTCCAGAACAGTGTTATATTGTCAATGTGGACAATTTCTAATAACTCCAACCATGAAACGAGAGTACCTATACATATATTCCTGTTGGAATCAATAATTAATCTGTTGTCCTCATCAACTAGAGAATATACCACAATTGTTTGTCCATTGGTGTTTGACCATTAGCTGCCACTACAGACCATGGTGGACACTGATCATCATCAATGCCTTCCTTTGCCAGGGCTCTGGCCTGGTGATATAATCAGTCGTTATTCTTATCGATTTCCGCCAACATCAACCAATTTATCTTGTTTACAACCACATATAGCTCCAGTAGTTCCTGGTATGAAATAAGCACAGCAAAAATAGCATTTCTTGGTGAGAAACAATTTCCTGATGAATACGTTTACATGACGTATTCCACTGTATTATTTGTCAACAAAAATGTAACTCTTATATTCCATAAAATGTTTCTTCTTCTAGATTATAACATATTGAATTGCCATTAACATGATGAATACATTTTGAAATCAACAAGAACATTGTAAACATTGCTTTCTTAGTCATGATTTTTCTGTATTCTAATAATAACAATAATAATAATAATAATAATAATAGAAATAATAATACTAACAATAATAATAAAAATACTAATAATAATAATACTAATACTAATACTAATACTAATACTAATACTAATACTAATAATAATAACAATAATAATAATAATAACAATAATAATAATAATAAAAACACCAATTAATATTTGGAGAGCTTGAATAAAGAAGCTAAAAGTTTTCAATTATATGTACCTAGAAAAGAAATTATTTAAAATCCTATAACAGCATCAGTATCCACACCTATTTCCTAAAAGTAGATTGCTAAATGAGGTACTAGTACTTAAAAGTTGCAGTTCATTTGATGTCATACTATATGTACCATATACCACTGTGAGTGGTCACATGGAAAATAAAAGTTGAAGTTGAAACAAAATGGGTGTGTTTCAAAACACTGGTAACATTTTCTAGGCCAACTGAGATCGCATGATAACGCATGTTCTATCAATGAACTGACATCCGATGATAAAGCATGTTCTATCAATGAACTGAGATCTGATGATAAAGCATGTTCTATCAATGAACTGAGATCCCATGATAAAGCATGTTCTATCAATGAACTGACATCCGATGATAAAGCATGTTCTATCAATGAAAGACTACCGCCCTATCGGAAGGAAGTGTCTGTCACACCGCCAGGTCTAATTGCTGTGGACAGGTATGAAGTATTTGCCCCAGACAAAGTGACCACAGCATTACATCTCTGTCCACTTGAAGACCCACCAGTTGAATAGGTCAAGTTTGTACTGGCGTGTTTACCTACATACTCATTCAAGGTATAGTAGCTACTGGTCAGAGAATACAGGTGCTTGGGGGTGGAGGGAGCTGGGGGACGACCCCCCACCCCAAAGTTTCACGGAGACACGACAGCTACTGACAACCAGGGGGTCTGTGTGTTTGAGAGAGATTCGTACAAAAGGGGAGATGTTATACGGGTGGATCCAATTAACAGATATGTAAGTGAGTCAGGTTTGAATTGGGTTAGAGAACTAATTGAAGAAGGTCTGGACAAAATTGAAATAGATCTCGATATGAAATATCATGTCAGTAGCTCGAATGACCGCCACAAAAGACTTGCTGGGACATCTAGACATTAGTCTTTTCAACTACCGGCAAAATACATATCGCTACCATAAAGACACAATGTGATATTGGATTCCATTTGGGGTGTATTAATACAGTACAATATAGCACAGTCACCACCATCTACACAGCACTGCAGTTTGTTTGGACGTTCTGAACAAAGCCCAGCCACATGAACAGCACCATTAACTGTACATAACAGTAGGTAGACTCTTACT
>JAULBP010101578.1:0-10860 GCA_032355345.1 Lepetodrilus pustulosus
ATGAATGTAGTTTACATTTATTACTCAAATATAGTGCTACGTGCTCATAAAAATCTGTGATTGTATGCCTTTAAAGACATTTCCTTCCAAAATGGAGCAATAGCAGTCTATCTTATAGACTCACCAATAATAATATAGGAGTTCCACCAATAGTAATAAAGGGGTTTCAACACAATTATTAACTTATCTGAAAATTTGTAATTGTGTCAGTCATAAATCTTGTACCAGCCAATTAAACTGCCACATTCTGGCTGATCTCAAAAGAATCGATCTCAAGAGAATTGCATAAAGATCGTTAATCCTCTGAATGTGCCCTTGAGTTCATGACACCTCAATCTATTCAGTAAACCATATTATTGAAATTTCACCATTTATTTATATTCTTTTTACAAAATTGTTTTATTTCTTAACCCTCTCCATGCTGCAGGCAACCGAAGATGCCCTGAAGAGCAGTGTCTGTGCATAATCCAGCAGTGTGAGAGTTAATCCTTGTCTCGCTGCTGGATTAGGCATTTATATCTCTGGGTTACCTCCAGCACAGAAGGCCTCCTTTTTATTTAGAATAATGACTTTTCTTATTGCACATAAAAGGTACATGTATGCATGCATCGACTTTTCTGTCTGGTATACACTCTCTTGCCTGGCTAGACACTTCTCTAACAACATCCTCCGTGGGAATACAAATTATGTTTATTATGCGTGTGCCACTAACCTGAATAATGCAGCCAGCAGGATGCCCCAATTAACGACTCTGAGTGTATCATCTTGTATATGTCGACCCTCCTATTCTACTGTCTGTGGAGTGAATGTTGTTGTGGGGACACAGTCAGTCCAGATGTTACAGTCAGACAGTCAGACACGTGGGAGGGGAGATGGGGGTGGGGTGTATGAATGCAGAGGGTGGGGGAGAAGAGGTGCTCTTACTATTTGTCCAATCATCATCATGCTGCATTTTCATTATGTCAGAGGTGGTTCCCTCTCTTGAAAAACGGATGCAATTTGAGATAACAGATCGGCAGGAAATTAATGTACACATCTCTCTTGTATATATGCGTACTGAAAGGATTTAGTTTGGGGTTTTCTTCACGACTTTCATTTTCGATAATATCTTTCAGTTTTACAGGAAACAATTTCGGTTTAATTATTTTTATACAATTTTTATTTATTGTCAAATGTCAATGTTTCTTGGTGAGTATACATATGGATCTCGTCAGATCTGCAATGGATATGTGCTGTAATTAATGGAAACTGCTGGTATGATTACAAAGAGCATGTAGGAAATGAGACTTGTGCAATCTTTGATTACACCAGAATCATACCAGACTTCAAGATTTAAAGCCTAAATGCCTGCCAGATACTGGCAGCTTTTAAATGGCTTGTACATCTTTAAAAAAAATAGTTGGCTATTTTCCATTGATAATTGAATATTAGTTCCCCGAGTCAGTGATAATTATATCGGAGTCTGTGAACACTGATACTTATTTATATAATATAGGGACAAGTGATAGTGCATTGGTAGGTCATCATACCAGTACTTCAGAGCCAAGAGTCACCAAGAGTCAGCACCATGCAGTGTTGTTAGTTCTAGCCACCTGGTATTACAGGTTACCTTCTCTCAGAAACAAACCAGTCGTGACATGAAGTAAATAATCTTGAAAGCAACTTCAACAAATAAATTAATATGAAGTTACCAAAGGATGCCTGAGTGACATCATCCAGTTTTGTGATCTAGGAGGTTCTCAATACAAAGATCAGCAAAGAAAATACCCAAACATCTTTACACCTCCAAAGCCAGGTTCATCCAAAAAACAGGGTATTCAAACAAACTAATTCAAACAAACTAACTTGCAGAATGTGCAAGGTACCCTTTTCAAGAAGGTCCCGTATCTTCTAATATACCCTGGCACTCTTGTAATGATCAGCAAGAACACTAAGATATGATGGCATGGTCTCAGTGGTTGCACAAGGTTCACGAAAGGGTGCCATAGTTCTTTCTGAACACAGTCCTGTACAGAATCTGCTAGTTTTGCCTCATTCCTAGCCTGTGTATACACCGTGTACTCTGCCTCTTCCTACAAAGCATCTGCTCAGACACCTGCAGGAAAGGACAACAGATACCAGTACAAGCTTGGCATATTCTCCAGAATGTTCACAGTATGTTCACAGTAGCTGTGCCATTAGTTCCTGGTAAGCTGGAGCGTCTTCTCTTCACTGGCATCAACAGCTGGCAAATTAGGATGAACTCTCACTTCAGAGGGGTCAGGAACGCTGCAGCTGTCCTTTGAAAATTTCCTGAAATTTGATTGGTTGGTTCCAGATGGAGGTCTTTCAGATGGGTATGTTCTGATGGAGTTCTGATCGGTCCTTTCCATGGAATTCTGATTTGGAATGGAATCTTTGGTCCGTGTTAATGAATTGATGGCTATATTTTGATGAAGTTGTTGATTGATCTTTTCCATGGAATCGTTAATATATCAATCGAAATTGATTGCAATTATATATTCGTGTGTAATTTGTTTTGGTCTATATTGAAATAAATTTTTGGTCTGTTTATTTAGAATTAATTAATGCATTTATATTGAATTGACTAATTTATTCTGATTAAATATTTAATTGGTCTATTCTCATTGATTGCTCTTGGACAATGTCACTGTTGTTGGTCTATTCAATGGAATTGATTGTGATTTGTACATAGTTTTCATGGTCTATGGTGCAGATTTTATCCTGCCCTAGGCTAAACCGCCAAGCCATGATATATACAGATGTACCTGGAAGAATTTTGAAACCCCAATTAAAAATAATAAATAAAAATTTAAAACAAATTTTCTTTTGGGGTACCCGTAATAAAGTTCTATTCAAGTCTAATAGTTAAAACATTGAGTTAAAATACTTGTTTTAATATATCTATATAATAACATTGTACATGTGTCTATTTACAGTAATAACCCTTAATAACCCTAAATAATCCAGAGTAATAAGCTGTACATAACATCTGCAAAGTCATAGCATATGCCACACATTACATAATTGCAATGAGTAGATCTGTGTACATGGTCCTCTATTTCCCCGGTGTTGGTCAGGACGACTACAGCAGGCTGACTATGTAAGACTCCAGGGCAGGGCGTGTAACAGACCTCTGTGTCCTTCCTGTTAATGGCCATGGCTCAAGAGAGACAGGATGCCAAACAGTCAGCTGACTGGTGTCGTAAACCTCCTCAAAATTGTGGAAGAAAAATTCAGTTAATTCTCTCAACGTTGTGGAAGTATTTTCAGTTAATTTTTAGTTTAGGAAAGATTTCATCTATTATTTTTTTTATTTTTTTTTTATTTTAGAAAATATTTATACCGGTATATTTGAATGCATGTTTTACATTAAATTCTATTAATCAGTATGAATCTGTAGCAACGTAGTTAATTTATTATTTATTAATATTTTGCTATTTTAGAAATACATTTTAGATTAGCTTGAATACTCCCCAGGAAGTTGATAAATCATATGATGGCACTGAGCTAGTGACCCTGGTAATAAGGTAGTGCTTTGAGTATGATTTTGAGTGGTGATTTGACACAATATTAATGTGTACATTATTATTATTATTATTATTATTTATTATTATTATTATTATTATTATTATTATTATTATTATTATTATTATTATCATCATTTTTAGTAATGTTATTATTATTATTATTATCATCACCATGAGGCAAGGTTTACAAATGTTATGGTTTTCTAGTCTGTAGTCTTGATCATAAGTTGTAACATCTTGTAACCTATCCATTTCATCTTGAATAAAATATGTTTAAACTTAAACTTGATCTTAATTCAGGGTCATCTCAATGACTGAACCATAGATACCTACTGCAGCGCATAATGCAAACAATTAATGTAAACAATTAATACAGGATATTTCGCTGTTTTGGTAATGATAGACAATCGACATATATTTCAAAGAATTATTTCCATACCACGTTATTATATAATTACGATTGGTTAACGTTTAGAATGCTTACCACATAAGTGGTTGGATAGGCGCAAACCGATTGTGCGCAAGTTGTCCTAGAAATACTTTACCTTAGTCAAGATGGAGGCTGAAAACAATGAAGAGGTTGTTTATAGACATTCGGCAGAAATTAGGAAAAGTAGATCAGAAACAAGGGAGAAGGGCACTCAGAAGAGTGTGCGATTTGCCCCCGATGTCAACGACAGATTTTCCGATTTGAGTGAAAAGAGGTCATCAGACTCTAGCGATAAAAGGATTTCTGATGGAAGTACAGCTGATAGTAGTTCTAGTGAAGAGTTGAGTATTTCTAGTTTGAAGTTAATTAATAATAAAGAGTGCAGTATTTGTAAATTTTATTTAAAATTTTTTACAATCTTGTTTGGGCAGATGTGTTCAAGATCTATACTAGTGTTTGGAATGTAAGGATATATTTTTTAGATATAATATAGGAACAGGATAACCTATATAAGATGGCAGGCTGTTAAGCGCTGCAAGTATTTGCTGGTATTCATCTTTGAGCTAGATATATTCTCCAACCCAATAAAAACTGTACTGTGTCTACACATCATTGAAGGGGCTTGTTTTTTTGTTTCAGCCCAATAAAACTAGTTATTTTTTTCAAGCACTCTATGTTATTGATCGTCATTTTCAGTTTTGCAAACACTGTATTAGGGTACTTTCTTTGTTTCAGCCCAATAAAAACAGTTACCTTAAATGTGTAAACACAATAAAATGGTATTTTCTTTTTTCTGCCACTATACTACACATGATTGAAAGCTGTTTCCCATGTTTCAGTCAGTATATATGGTTTTACCAACACTGTATATGTCCACACACACCATTGAAAGTTACCTTCTGGTTTCACATATTAGTGAAGGATTCCCACCTTGACGTAAAACATTGATTCACTCACTCACTCATTCACTATATGGTTTCAGCCCAATGAAGACAGTTCTGCCAACACCAAATGTGTGTGGTTGAGGTCTGTTCCCTGGAACCAGACCCAGTCTAGCAGTCTATTCACCAGACCAGGACCCTGTTCCAGGCAATTTGATTGGCTCACGGGGCTATTTTTAGGGTTAGAAAAATATTTTATTCATGTTTTCGGTCATATGAGCCAATCATATCATTGGGAATTGGGTCCAGGTCTGATGAAAGACAGCAGGTCCATGTCCGAGTCCTGGTCCGGGTCTAGGGAATAGGTCTCGCCTGTATGTGTCTACATGACACTAATGGACATTGTCCTTGTTCCAGCCCTGTCAAGATGGCCACAGGCATGCCCAACTACAAGATCATTCTCTGCGGAGAATATGGCGTGGGGAAAAGCTCCATCTTCCGACGGTTCCAGAACAACACATACGTGGAGCAGACGGGCAAGAAGTCCACCATTGGACTGGACCAGAGCAGTCGCGTTTACGAGGTCGGCGGTTCGGAGGTCAAGGTCAGTGGGAACATCTCTAGCTACAGTATGCTCGGGTCATCCAAGTTTAATTTTTGTATAGAATTTTTATGCCTGAAAGTTTTTGGTTACAGTATCCTGTTAAGCAGTTACTGTGGCTGATATGGCAGGGATATGTTATAATATGGGAAACTCCTGGTTGTATATTATTGTATGTCATCCTGATGAAAAGAAAAAGGATAATTTTTATTAGTTGGATAATAGGTTTATTTTATTTATATTGTAATGCATTCTGTTTTTCTTTGTTTTGTTTTATTGTTTTTGTTGTTGTTATTTTTTACTTTTCTTGTATTTTATATTCTGTGAGGGGAAGGGGTCATTGGCAACACTATTTACTGTTTGATTTATGTCCATAGCATTTAGTTTTATTACTGGCTTCAGCTTGAAACTATAAAATGTTCATAAATAAAAATTAATAGGATGCAAACTCCTCCACACAACTCCCCTGTGCCATAAGCTATATCTCCTGTATGACTCATGAATGTCATCTGGAAAACATCTGTCATACCTCGGAATAAAAAAACCCACAAACTAGATAATACGTAATGCAACAGCTTCTACTACTTTCCATTGAATAAGAGCACAGGCGATATAGAATATCTTTCTTGCTCTATCTTTCCACTTGACTAACTTCAAGTTTAACCAGGTGTTGATGAGTGGAGTCAAAGGGGGCCCGTGATTATGAAATGATTTTTGACAATGATTTTGTGCTCGATTCAAAGTTTGGTTCACAAAAACTCCATGTAAAATTTGATCTTTAGCAAGAAATCGTACTCAAAAACATTTCGTAATCTTGATGCCAGGTATTGGTGTCTACCGATTCTATTGAGCGATGTATCTGCTTCACTGTAAGACACAGCTTCAAGAGATAAGACAATCTGGTAAGGTCTGGGGGTTAGCCTAGATAGATAGCATTAAGTTTCATCAGGTTCGGGTTGATAACATGACAAGGTATAGTGTATAGTACGTTTATCTTGCCTAGGAATGCTATACATTTATCTATTTGCAAGTTTTCGGCCTGTTTTAAATTGGCTGCGGTAATTCATCAGATAAGATGGTAGTAGTTTTAACTGCAGGAATTGCCTAAACACATGAAGCTAAACACTTTTGTGATGTACAAATGTGTGTGAATGTAGACTATGCATATCAGGGTCCAAGATTCTGGTCCACAGGCTGATGGATGGACTACAAAAGTCTCCTCATTATATGCCAGGGCGTCCTGTGGAACTAGAGCCAGATTGATGATTGTGGCATTGTTCTTGATAAACACATGTGTTCCTAAACAGATAATCTGGCTGTGGTTACAAGTAGCCCATAGTATAATGTGGAATTTTATCTACCATACTGTGGTGAAAAGGTTTTTGGAAGTTCATGCATGATTTTATGTATAAATGTCAAGTGAATGTAGTTTGCAGTTGTAGCCAAGAACTAGTCCACAATGAGCATAAATATCTGTGATTGTATGCTTTTGATATATGCTGGTAGCTACCTTATGACAAATCTTTCTGAACAAATGTGAGCAATAACCTCAATGGAAGTCAGTGCAGTATAGCAGTCATAAACCAAGAGAGCCCTATAGAATCTCTTCCCTCTTTAAATGCTATTTAGACATGATGGACGAGCGCAGTCTTAGAGCAGCATGGTGTATTCTGCTTAGCCAACTACTGGTGCTGTTTGCCAGATGAACAAAGTCAAGACACCCGTGTTCAGTCTCAACAAGTTGCAGACTCCCAATGGCTTCCACCTGCCTGTATTTACATGACAGGACCGGCCCAGACTTCACAAAGTTCAAAAGTTTACTGTTAAATGTAATGACAGTGAATATGCCTTCAACCCAGGCTTAATTACTGGAACTGGTGGTTTTGTGGCATTTCATGAACGATGACCTTTTAAGGAGGAGCCAGTGAAACCCTGATAACTATTCCTTCTGTGTGTTGACAAACGAGCTGATTATGGTCAAAGATCGAGAGAGCCGTCATAAACTATTGACCTGGTTTGAGTCGTGACTGATGGGAAAATTGCAAGTGCTCCATATCTAGCAATTATAAGATCATTGTCTGTGCTATTAAATATTTTGGAAATTATGTATAATTGTGTTACGATGTTGTAATTTGGCAATAATAATCATGTCTCTTCTCGGATATAATTTGCTATAGTATAGGTCTGCTTTGAATAGTATAGGTCTGCTTTGAATAGTATAGGTCTGCTTTGTAGAGTGCTAAGAAATGCAGATAAACATTTGTAAGTGTATCATTGAAATCAACAGGAAGACACATCAAGGAAGCTGTATTTCCTGTCATATTTAGATGTTTCATTTCTTGTTTGGAATTTCAAGTTGCTGACCTAATTACAAACGTATGAATTGTATTTTGTATTTTTCATTAAAAACCATTTGTCTGTATATGCATGCTACAGCCCTGTATCATCCTTCCTCACCCTGTTACTCATCCTCTCACCCTACCTCACCCTGTCTCTCACCATATCTCACCCTGTTTCTCACCATATCTCACTATGTCTCACCATGTTTCACCCACAGCCTGTCATTAAGAAAACATTTCATTTATGCAATTTTACCAAATAATGGTTGAGAATGATTGTGCAATTACTGGTAATAAGATAGCAAATGTTTAAAAAAATTTGGAATAAAAACGAGATATTATCCAGTTAAGCATACTTTCATGACATGTCAGTTGATGATGTGATTGCTGCTTCTTGCTCTGGTTATCCTTTCATGAAGCTCTCTTATCCACTAAGAGACCATAGCGCTCTCAATGCTGATAGCTAATGCACTGCAAAGCGAGCACTATGATCTCTTAGTGGATAAGAGAGCTTTGTGAAAGGATACCCAGGCTATCGGTTCTCAAAGCTCTCGTATCCACTACTAGACCATAGCACTCTCGTAAGTGCGTGAGGTATTAGAGATCGCCACGAGAGTGCTTATTATTATAGTCTCGTAGTAGATATGAGTTACGAGAAACGATGCCCTTGTACCCATTCCACAGACCATCTTCAGCACTATGAGAGTTATAAGTTGTCTATTTCAGCATTCATATGAAATGTAACTCTCTCTCGTAGTGCTGTGGTAGTGCTGGAACAGGATACAGGTATCTTTCCTCAGAGCTCTCATATCCAATATGAGACCATGTAGTTCCCTCGTAAAGCGTCAGGTATCCTTTCACGAAGCTCTCTTATCCACTAAGAGACCATAACGCTCTCTTTGCCCATAGCTAATGCACTGCTAAGAGAGCGCTATGGCCACTTAGTAGATAATAGAGGTTTGTGAAAGGATACCCTGATCAGCAGTTATAAAAGTTTGCTACAAGAGCGCTTATGATGTCTGTAGTAGATGTGACAGCTTCGTGAAACGTGGCCCAGATTACTGGCTGAGGATGTTGTGACACAGTGTCAGATTCTGAATTGCATGCCAATTTGACATATTTCTTGGGATTCAAGTGCTTTAGCTTTAGGGGATGGATTGTATAGCAGTGGTACATCATTAGGATTCTTTGCTAAATGTTTGAAAATCCAGCCTTGGGGGTTCCTGTATCAGTTCCTGCAGATGTTGTATTTCTAGATGCTGTCATGATAGTATGCAATGTATGAATGCTCACAATAAGATATAATTTCTCATTGAGAAATCATTCTTTTCTTCTTGTTCAAAAATTAATAATAATAATAATAATAATAATTAATAATAATGATAATGATAATAATTAATAATAATAATAATTATTAATAATAATTATTATTATAATAATTATAATAATAGTTATAATAATCCAAAACAGTTTGTTGAAATTAAATTTTGCCTACTGTACAGTGGTAGAAAGGTTTTTGGAAGTACAAACATGATTATATGTATGTCAAGTGAATGTAAAAAAAAAAACAGCCATAAGCATCTGTGATAGTATGCCTTTAAACCATTGTAGAGTTGGGCAGATTTTGATATTGAGTGGAAGATTGTTCTATTTCACAGCTGCACTGTTTTTCAAAGCTCTTTCACAAAAATAACCCTGTTAAAAAAATTCTTTTGTTTTTCTTTTCTTCAGTTGATGCTTGGGTATATGGAGCTGCGAATGTTTTTACTATTTTCACGAAAAAACCCAATATTTAATGTTTATTTTTATATTTTCTTCAGCTGACATTATGGGATACAGGAGGCATGGAGCGTATGAGCTTCATCGGGTCCAGCTACTACCGCGGCTCCCAGGCGGCGCTGCTGTGCTACAACATGAACAACAAGGACACGTTCTCCATACTGTCGCAGTACATCCTGGACATCGTGATGAACGCAGAGGGCGCCAAGATCTTCCTGTGCGGCAACATGGCCGACAGCGACGGTGACCACGAGACGGTGACGGACGGCGACTTCGAGGCGTTCATGGCGGAGTGCGGGGACGTGCTGTCCGGAGTGTACCAGATCTCGTGCAAGGAGAACCTGGGGATTCCCGACATGTTCACGGACATCGCCAAGATCTTGCACGAGGAGGCCATGAGCAAGATGACTCTAAGACGAGATTTCGTAATACGGCCGGGCGAGACTGTGGAGAGGGAGAACGGAAAGAAACGATGTTGTTGATGTTGTTGTTGTTGATGCTGTTGTTTGAGAGGATAGTTTATCGTGCGGTGTAATGTGATCAGACTCGTCTGTCATGTCACGGGTGTGCCATTTCATCGTGAATGTGGTAGTGTCGGATGATTGACAAAGAAAATTGGAGAAAAAAGTGTTGATGATCTCAAGATGCATGTCTCACAATTTCTCACCCTGTCTGTTGTAACATCATGCTGTGCGAGATGTGAAAGTCGTGCGAGATGTGAAAGTCATAGGATATCGTTGTTTACATCATCACAGTTGAATTTTTCTCATCTGGATTTTTCTTGAGAGAATGTAAAAATTTGAACCTGAATGGAATTTGTTCTGCAAGAAGACGACAATATGGTCAATTGAACAATATCTATGCTTTCATATATTTAATTCCCAATTTTATTTACAAAATTGTCGCAATGTCTCATGTATGGCTTGTAATAGGTTTACAACTGATGTAAACAAGGTAGGGCCTGTTCCACAAAACGATTCTAGCGCTACGACAGTTGTAACTATGTTAACATATGAATTAAAGCTTGTAGCGCTACAAACACTTTGTGGAGCCGGTCCCTGTTCAATGATTCTATTTAAACCAAGGTAATACTGCCAGTGATATCTCAGGACTCGCAGAAATCCATAGCATGTTATCCATTATGTCGCAGAATTACCGGTACCACACTAAAACGTCGGGTCACACCAAGCCCAATAACGATAACGATTTTTTTTTACTCAATTTCATTTCACCATAGTGGACACAATAATGAAATACTATATCATCATTATCATTGCAGTGTGAAGGGGTACTATATTTG
>JAULBP010101589.1:0-10859 GCA_032355345.1 Lepetodrilus pustulosus
TTTTAATTATATATTTTTCATTGATTGATGACTTTGTCATACAGTGTCCCCTCGATATAACACTATTCGATACACAGCGGATTCGGATATAAGGCTGGGCCAGATGTGGATCCCACTTTTATTTTTGTTATTTACCTGTACTATCGTATAAGGTTGGTACTATAAGGCGGGGGGTATGTCATGGACACTAAATTCAGTGTTATATCGAGGGGACACTGTATTTTAATTGTCAACATTTGTATTTGTTTTTTCTCCAGGCTTCCTCAATGGCCGAGAGCTGGCAAAGAAGACCACTCAGCTCCACTCGATGTGCAGCCAGATATTCAGGACAAACACCGTCATCACGGACCGAGTTATGATGGGTAGGTAGCCTGGCAGTTCTTACGACACCTCTGTAGCTGGAGGTGGTGCAGTGTAGGCCACAGCAGGAGGAAACCTGTAACACCTGTAGCACCGAGTGTTGCAGTAAACCTGCGAGCACAGGCTAGTACTGACAAGGGGATGATAGCTGCACTTGTACAGTACAGACACTTGCATCCCTTGATTGCTAGTACTGACAGACCAAAGGACGATAACTGAATTTTCACAATACAGACAGCACTCCCTATCATGATTTCATCCGGCCGCTGTTTCACAACGACATCCTAAATTTAAGCACTCCTAACTTTATGACTCAGTTGGATTAGGCACATGCACTGCTATTTAGGGCATCCCCAGTTACCTTCAGCATGGAGAGGGTTAAGAGCGATTAATGTTGCTGTGGGAATTTTTCGACCCATGTACGACGATCGATTTAGGAGGGGAGAAGACTGGTGACGTCGTGAAAAACTTGTTATGATGTGATGGGAAGGAAGCTATTGTGAAATGGCAGCCAGAATAGTAGCTTTCGCAGAACATTGATCCTGTACTCTCTGGCTGGAATTTGAACCAAGTGCCTTCAGCTCTGTAGTCCATCTTTGTATCGTTACGCTTACACCCACCCCATAGGAATATTTACAAACAATCTTGACGAGAATTCTTTTCGCTTTTCAGGTTCCGAGAGAAGCTCCAGTTTCCATGGCTGGAGTCTACACACCATGAAGGGGGTGACTACTGAGGCCGGGACTCACCTCGAGAAAGCCATGGCGCTGACCGAAAGCAGATCTCCTGGTAATTTAATTATATTTAATAATATTTATTTATTTGTCGTTCTTATTTATGTATTTTTTTATGTATTTTTTTTATGTATTTATTTTTAATTTTTAAATTTTATTTTTAAAAAATATCGTCGCAAATGGGTGAAAGATTCCCACAGCGACATTAAGCTCCATAATAACTCACTCACTTCTGTTTGAGATTTTACAATACAGTGCCCCCTCGATATAATATGGTCCGATGCACCACGGATTCGGATATAACGCATGGTCAGAGGTGGATCCCATTTCTATTTTCGTTATTTCCCTGTAATATTGTATAAGGCAGGTACTATAATGTGGTGGGTGGGGGGTTTGTCATGGACCCCAATTTCAGCATATCGAAGGGACACTGTATTTGTACTTTTTGTTCGTCTCGCCTATGGGTGAAATATTCCAGCTGTTCAATTTCATTTTATCATCTTAATTTAGTTAACTTTATGTTTGCTTAGTTTAGCTACTAATATAAAGGATATCGTAAAAAGATTTTGATAAACTTTTCAGCATTCAGTGACACTTTCCAAGATGATGGCAACTTGGAGAAACATGAAATGGAGACTCAAGAAAAGGGTATGTAAAATAATTAAATACAGAAAGAAAGAAAGAAATATTAAGAAAGAAAGAACCAATCAATAAATCAATAAATACATAAGGAAAGAAACAAAAAGAAATATATACAAAGAAAGAAATAATAAAAAGAAAGAAAGAAATATAAATAAATAAACAAGGAAAGGTAGAAAGTAACACATATAAAGAAAGAAAGGACAAAATATAAATAAATAGATAAGTAAAAAGAAAAATAATAAGAATGAAATTGACATAAAGAAAGATAAATAAATATAAATAAATAAATAAAGAAGCTACAACAAGAAAGAAAGATAAAACTTAAGAAAGAAATAAAGAAATTACATAAAGAAAGATATAAAGAAATATAACTAAATAAAGAAGATATAAAAGAAAAAATTATAAATAAAAGAAAGAAAGAAGAAATACAAAGAAACATTAAGAAAGAAAGAAATAATAAGTAAGTAAATAAATAAAAATAATTAAATAAATACATACTAAATACTAATGTACTGGTGTGTTCAGGGGAGGTTGAGCCAGTGATCCTGACAGCACCACAGACAGTGGACAAGCTGCAGATGGAGGAAGAGGCTCTGGTGACGGCGATACGTAACACGTTCATGCCGCGGATGCAGAGCCGCGACGCCAGCATCCTGGCCACATTGCTGACAGACCTGTGGCCGGGTGTCACCATCCCCATGCTGTTCGGGGGAGACACACAGGTATGAGACATGTTTGGGGCAGACTCACAGATATGAGACATTTCAGGAGAGGGGGGGGACTTACAGGTATGAGATGTTCAGGGGAGATTCACAGGTATGAGACATGTTCGGATGAGACTCACAGGTAGGAGACATGTTCAGGGGAGACTCTTATGTACAAGATACGTTCGGTGGTTGCTCATCGGTACATGCACGTTTGGGGGTGACTCGTAGATATACGACATGTTCGGGGGTGACAGATGTACAAGAAATGTTCAGGGGTGATGTGTATGTATGAGACATGTTCAGGGGTGATGTGTATGTATGAGACATGTTCAGGGGTGACTTATTGGTGCAAGACATGTTCAGAGGTGACATATTTGTGCGAGACATGTTCGGGGGTAACTTGTAGGCCCAAGACATGTTCAGGGGTTACTCATAGGTGTGACATGTTTGGGGGTGACTTGTAGGTATGCAACATGTTCTGGGGTGACACATGTATGAGACATATTTGGGGGTAACTCACATGTGTGAGTCATGCTCGGGGGAGCCTCGTAAGTATATGTTCATGCGGATGAGTTCTGACACATATGAGACAGTTTTTTTGGGGAGATTCACAGGTAGAAGATATGTTCGAGGGAGACTCACATTTATGAGCTATTGGAGAAGTCTCATTAGATAATCAAATTATTAGATTATGTTCTTTTGTGTCCTATATGCAGGTGATCAATGCATGCTTTGTAAAAGTGAGCATGTCTAGATTTTAGACATTGGGGAATAGTCCATGCCCATGTCGCTCTCTGTCGCAATTGGATGACGAACTCACCAATCAGGTGCTTGTATTCCCAGGTTTTCCAGGACCACCCCGACACGTTGATGACCCTCAGGTCGGACATGCGTCTCCGTACGTGTCACAGTCAGGAGTCACAGAAGTCTCTCAAAGGTAATTACGTCCGATGTCTCCGTAATCCAGTGTCTGCTGGGTGTCTCTGTAAGTGTGTTGTGGTGATATGTATCGCCTGGATGTCTCTCTACGCGTTTCGGAGACCAGGCTCTTGTTTCACCCAACGATCGGAGCACTACGAGAGTCGTGACTCCCTTGTGTCGATAAAGAGTTACGACTCTCATTATGCCATAGTTATTTGATTGCCTGGTTTACAGATTTTTCTGCGATATTTTTGGATGAGGCGGTCGGAAATATAAATAAATATTATTTGATATTTTGGTCAGTCGGTCAAGTCCAATATAAACATTAATGGTGGGTTGACAGAAAATGAATATAATTGATCAAAATTATTGCCAATAATTGTTATGGACACCAGACTTCCAGTATCCATGAATTGTTCAGATTTTAATGCAATTATACTTTTTTTATGAATTGCTTTTGTCGTACATATTTACCAGTAAGCAAACAAATTGGCTATGGCTCTTTGTCTTTGTTCATAAAGAGCTGTGTTTGTGCATAATCCAGCAGGGATAGGGTAAATTTCAGTTGATTGAATTCTGGTTTTATTCCCGACATTGTTCTTTGCTAGATACTCAATCCAACCACAAAGGTGAGTGGGTATTTGCAGAAAATTGTTGTTATTACTGGTTGTTGCTGTTAACAGTGTTCCTGCCAAGAGTTATTGTTGCTAGTGGTTGTTGTTGTTGTTGTTGCTAGTTAGTGGTATTATTGCTGCTAGTGACTGTTGGTATTTGTGGTTGTTGGTATTAGTATTATTGTTATTAGTGTTTGGTCAGGGATGGGTGAAATATTCTTGAAGCAATGTAAAACAACAAATCAATCAATGATTTTGAGTGGTTGTGCTCTTACTGGTTATTGATTTTAGCCCTGATGGTTGTGTTGCTGTTAGTGGTTGTTCCTGTTTATAGTTGTGTTTTGCTGCTAGATGATGTTGATATTTATTGTTGTTGCTGTTACTGGTTACTGCTACCATAATTACCCTAATAATTTGAGGAGGGAAAAATAATTATACTTGTAGCTGTTTGAATTATTAGAAATCTATGAAAATTTAAAATGAGCAGTGTTCGTATAATTAGGGAAAACCAAAGTAAAGTACAAAATGTTGTTGTAAATTAATTGGTAAATAAATTAATAATTTTTTGAAATATAGGTTTTAGAACTGTTGTGATGAAAAATGATTGGGTTTAAATAATTAGAAACTTACAATTAAAAAAATGGCCATGTTCATATTTTTTAGAGTCAACCTTTATTTTTAGTTTTGTTTATGATTAAATTAGGTGTTGAATTATTAGGGTAATTACGGTATTAGTGGTTGTATTCCTGAAATTGGTTGTTGATATCTATTGTGATTGTGTTCATGGTTATGGTTACTGTTATGTTATGGTAATTGTTCCTATTGGCAGTTTTATCATCAAATACTGTATTTACCTGCATTGAGATGATTTTCAAACTCCTCTTTGCTAGATTTTCATTTGCTGCATGATGGTAAGTATGTATTAGTAGTTGTTGCTGTTACTAGTGTTAGCAGTTATTGGTTGTGTTCCTGTTAGTGGCTGTTCTTGTTAGTGGTTATGTTAAAGTTATTGGTTGTGTTCCTGTTAATGGTTGTGTTCATGTTAGTGGATGTCCATGTTAGTGGTAATTTTCAGGTTATTGGTTATGTTCAGGTTATCGTTGTGTTCCTGTTAATGGTTGTGTTCATGTTAGTGGATGTCCATGTTAGTGGTTATGTTCAGGTTATTGGTTGTGTTCCTGTTAACGGTTGGTAGTGTTTGTCTTCCTGTTAATTGTTTCATTCAAACTCCTCTAATGTTCTTTGCTAGATGTTCAATTGCTGATCAATGGTAAATATGTATTAGTAGTTGTTGCTGTTACTAGGGTTAGCTATTGGTTGTGTTCCTGTTAATGGTTCATGTTAGTGGTTATGTTCCAGTTATTGGTTATGCTCCTGTTAATGGTTGTGTTAATGTTAGTGGTTGTTCATGTTAGTGGTTGTGTTCCAGTTAATGTTTGTATTCATGTTAATGGTTGGTAGTGTTTGGGTTCCTGTTAATAGTTATTGCTATTTATTTATATAATGACTTGTGTTCATGGTTGTTGATATTACATGGTAATTATTCTTAGTCATAGTGGTTAATTAATGGTTGTTTGGGTTGTACATTAGTAACTATTGCAATTCCAAGTTATGGAATTGCTCTTTTCGAGAATTGGACATAATTATGGTTCATTCAGGAAGAGGGAAACGTCTTGGACTTGTTTTAATTTCAGTGGTCATTCTTCATTATAAAATTAATATAAAGCTAAATTTATATATCCACAAAGGCTCATGGCCCTTAACTAATTTGGATGAGTATATTATGCAACTACATTGAATTTATTGAGATCCTACTGTTTGTTGGTAGATGCTCTCTACCTGCCGGAGCGTGAGTGTATATTGCTGGTTGTTGATATCTGATTCCTGTTAGTGCTTGTTAGTGTTTGTGGGTAGTTGTGTTTCTGTTAGTGCAGGTTATTGATGTTAGAAGTTGTTCCTGTACATATACAGTGTCCCCTCGATATAACACAGTTCGATACACAGCGGATTCGGATAAAAGGTGGGGTCAGATGTGGATCTCATTTTTATGTTTGTTATTTACCAGTACTATCGTATAAGGCTGGGGTGTATGTCATGGACCCCCAAATTCAGCGTTATATCGAGGGGACATTATAGTTGCTGTTGTGGGTGGTTGTTCCTGTTACTGGTTACTGCTGTTATTAGCTGTTCATATTACTAGTTAATGTTATTGGTGGTTGTTCCTCTCACTGGTTACCATGGTTACTGCTGTTATTAGCTGTTCCTATTACTAGTTAATGTTATTAGTGGTTGTTGTTCACACTGGTTACCACTAATAGTAATTGTTCAGTGTTACTGGTTACTGCTATTGGTGGTTGTTCCTCTAACTGGTTACCATGGTTATTGCTATTATTGGCTGTTCCTATTTGAGCTGTTACTGGTTAATGTTATTAGTGATTGTTGTTCTTGCTGGTTACTGCTATTAGTGATTGTTGTTCTCACTGGTTACCACTATTAGTGATTATTCCTGTTACTGGTTGTTACTATTCCTAGTTATTACAGTTGTATACTAGTATTCACTTTGTTGGTATGCATGTATTTTAACACTTTTAGGTTATATATCCCCATTGTATTTTTAAATACTTGATCTTGCAGATGAATGTGAAAGGCAAAGAATTTAATGCTCATAATGTTTACTTTTTGAAATTGTATATGACATCTTCCATATAAAAATGAGCCATGTCCATAAAAGAATGTCTGTCAAAATGTAACATTGACAGCCAAAAGCAGCAATTAGATAGTATTGGTTAGTTCAATCAGATTATCATTGTTTACAGTTATTTACTATTATATTTTTGTAAGTGATATGTACAGAAATGACTGAAGCATTACATTTTAGTTTATTTTTATGTTTGAAAGTTAATTGCATCCATCTTTATATGGAAGATTTCATACCCTTAGCATATTTTCACCACATATATCAGAAATAATTGGTTACAAGTGGTATTTAACAAAAAGTCATTCATTCCTAACAGGATGATCTCACTTTGTTTATAGAGTCTCTGAACCTGAACACACCCGTGGTTACGCTGGCCCACTCAGACAGATTCAGTGCATTGCTTGAACAGGACGCCAAGGAAATCCTGGAAAATATGCAAGATGCCATCGCTGTGGCAACGCAAGACCTGGGCTTGTTGCCGGCTGCAGCCTTCCAGGCCAGAGTAGAACAGTTGGCGCAGCTGGCCTCTGCCCACCAGACTGTGAGTGAAATTAATATACCTGATCACCAGCAGTGAATGGGTACCCGGTAGGATAAGATTTGTTTAAATGTATTACTTTATTTTTATTATTTCCAATATGAAAAGTAAGACCAGCAGGGATTGGGTACCCAGTAGGATGAGATGGTCATGTGAATGATAACCTTCTTTTGCTGGAAACAGCAGCTTGGGTTGTATACTCTCCATGGTGTTGCGAAGGAACACTGATCCATGCATTGATCAGGGGTAATAATGTCGCTCTTTAACCACTCCTTAAGGAGTACCGTAATTTAAATATTAATTTGAACCCTCTAATAAATCGAACACCCTAAATATATGAACATGACCTTTTTTTTTGGAAATCGTAATTTCCTAATCATTCAAACATAATCATTTAGAAAACAAAAACAAAGAAAACAAAATAATTTCAGGAATCTTTTATTTAGTTACAATTTCAAACTATTAGGAAAATTATGGTATACACTGTCAGCGAGTACAACAACCAGGAGCATTATAGTCTAGACTATACATTTCACTTGAAGCAGGCCATTATTTTATTTTTATATTTTTGTTATTTATTTTAGGGTTAGATATATTTTTATTTTGGTGTCTCTAATTACATGAACACAGACCATTTTCAATTTTCATATTTATCTAATAATTCAAACAGCTATTTTTTGTGTGTGTATTTTCTCCTGTTTGAATAAACAGGTGAATTACGGTAATGTATGTTCTCATGATCATTGTCGTTTTTGTTGTCATTATCGTTATTGTTATCGTGCTGTCTGACCACATGATAACACTGACATGCTTACCCTCCAGATCATCGTAGCAGGGCCTCCTGGTTGCGGGAAAAGCGAGTGCATCAAGACGTTCGCCGTGGCGGAGAGAGAGATGGGCAACATGATCGCCATCCAAAGTGTCTTCACCAAGGCAGTGGAGTCAGAGGAGCTAATGGGATTCGTACATCCCAAGACCAAGTCAGTACCATTTGTGCAGATGTCACCTTTCAATTCCTCATCTCAACAGTTATTATTACTGTCTAAGGACTGATGCACAATTTGCAGATTATAAATATAAAAAATAAATAAATATTATTTAAAAAAATATATTTTCCAAAATGGGAAATATTGGTTCAATGAATCCATAAACCAGGGAATCAAATAACTATGGTTGTATATAAAATATTTAAGAAATAATTGAAAGAGAATACATTTTTCTTTTAAAGATTACTGTATTTTCTTGACAATGTTGCCCAGTTGCAAATCTAAAATCAAATTTACAACAAAACAAATTAAAAATATTTTCAAAGAAAACTAAATAAAATTAATTATTGTTGATTTGAGTGCACTTCTGTATTTTTCAGCTGAGAATATTAAATATATTATGTTTTAGTTTATTCAGCAAACGCATTACAATGCATGCAATTTTTTATTGTTTAGCCTGTAGTACAAATAGTGTTTAAATAATTGCAGGGAATGGAAGGAGGGGCTTCTCACTACTCTGTTGAGGAAGTTCTGTATACAGCCGGCTAATGTCGAACAAGACCCCAAGGCCAAGCCCATCATGAAGATCATGCAACTGGATGGACAGGTATGACCTCCAACTCTTTGATGGCACCTCTTTGATGTCCAACTATGACCTACACATATATGACCTCCAACTCTATGACCTCCAAATCTGTGACCTCCAACTATTAGCTCCCACTCTATGACCTCCAACTTTATGACCTCCACCTTTTTTATCTCAAACTATCTCCAACTCTTTGATCTCTAAATATGACTTCCAACTTTATAACCTCCAACTCTTTGATCTCCAACTCTATGACCTCCAACTCTTTGATCTCTAAATATGACCTCCAACTTTCTGAACTCCAACTCTTTGATATCCAACTACGACCTCCAACTTTATGATCTCCAACTCTGACCAACTTTACGACCTCCAACTTTATGACCTCCAACTCTTTGATCTCCAACAATGACCCAACTTTCTGACTTCCAACTGTTTGATTTCCAACTATGACCTCCAACTTTATGACCTCCAACTCTATGACCTCCAACTCTTTGATCTTCAACAATGACCCAACTTTATGATCTCCATCTATGATCTGCAACTCTATAAAAAAAAATAACAGTAATAATGATATTGTCGTAAGTGCATAGATATGTAAAGATGCTGTACCGTAGTTTTATGGGTATAATGAGTTAAGCCACTGTCTGTCCCCCCAGGCTGACCCCCACCAGCTGGAGCTGCTTCAGGACTGTCTGATTCACACTACTGCCATGGTCCTGGCCAACAACGAGAGAATCGTCATCCCAGAGACGCTCAGATTCATCTGGGAGGTGAGACATCTATCTAATCATAATACATTGTCTATCAGGCATGCCAATTTTCCGTGGATCCCCAGAATTCTGCTGATTTATTTGTCCAGCCTGGGTCAATTTATTGCCTTGGATGTGTCTTGGGTCCCCAGACCCTGGGGCTTGTTTTCCACTAGAGGCACAATTGTCTGTTGCCATGCGTTATTCTTATGAACGGGACATGTTGCAGTACATGTATATGTGAGCCAAACTTTGAAATGTAACTTTTCTTATAAGAAATCAACTGTTTATCATATACTCAAACAAATGGATTAAGGGCCAGTAGCCTGTTTGAGACATATATATTTAGCTTTATCTTATTTTCGCAATGATGAATTTCCAAATGTCTACTTAAGAACTTGCAGTTACATTAGTAAAAGAATGGCATGAGATCCCTTAAGTCATGTTCCAAAGTTTGGTAGAAAGCTTCCCAGCAAAATATCTCCTGGCCCACATTTTTGTTTTGTTGCGTATACTGTGCTTCTCTAAGCTCCTTTCTTTCCGTGTGCATTTCAGTTGGAGACGTTGGACAACCTAAGTCCGTCGCTTCTAGCCAGCGTTGGCGTGGTCTGTATGAATACAGCTGACGTAGGCTGGAAACTGATGTTGGTCCAGTGGTTAGAGAACCGATCAGAAGCGGACCAGGACCTGCTTTCTAGTCTGTGCAACAGCTACATCGAGAAGGTGCTGACGTTCGTCACCGAGTGCACGCAGCTGCCCATCTTCGGACAGAAGAAGACCACAGGCTACCAGCAGTACCGCAGGGTCATACAGCACGCGCCGGAGAACATGGTGCATACGTTCTGTAACCTGATGGAGGTGAGTAGGATCACGTGACTCCCAGCTGACACGTGACTTTACGCAACTTTATTACAATGCTGCTACATAGAGCATTAATTAATTCATTTCATTTGTAAGCCATCCTCTCGTTGCCAGATAAACTATGTTAAACTAAACTGTTCTCCAGACGTTGGTCAACCCGTACCCTGACCTTAGCGATGTGGAGTACGAGCGATATTTCAACTTCGCGTGCGTCTGGGCGTTCGGTGGCACGTTGGCTCTGGAGCATCGAGAGTCGTTCAGCTGCTGGTGGAGGGAGCAGTTCGAATCCTACATCGACTACCCTGAGGACGGCACCGTATGTATTTAATTCACTTTAAATATACGTTAATTCACTTAAGGATTGACTGTCATTTTTATTACGTTCATCAAGGTATGAACGTAAAAACCGATGTGCAAACTGTATGAAGCCGCGAAGCGGTTCATACAAAAGTTTGCACATCGG
>JAULBP010101600.1:0-10855 GCA_032355345.1 Lepetodrilus pustulosus
CCAATCATAATGGTGGAAATCTGCAATTTTCAGGGTGTCACACAGACACCTTTAACATTGCAGATTTTCAAATGACCCCCTCTATTTTGATCAGTGGAAGGGTATGCTAGATTGAAAAGTGGCAGGCCATTAACAGACTCGCAATCAATAAATAACTCACCAATTTTTAATAGTTTACAGAGAAAAGCCTTAAGATTGACTAGTACCAGATTTTAAGGTATTGATGTAAAGAGTATATAGCTAACTGAAATAGGATTTTCATGCTAATAACATGATACTCATTAGAGAAGTGATTGTGTTCATCAATGTAGATGTGTGGGGTGAACTGTAAGGTGTGTGAGGTAATCTTTGGATGTGAAAAGTAGCAGGTCATTAATAACAACATCCTATAAACTCGCTAGCAATAAATAGCTTACCAATTTTTCTCTTGGCGTAATTCCCTCGTATATTTCTTCACTGTGATCGTCATCTTCACAGTCTGCAGCCTTTCCACTGATCAGCTGAAACACAGGGCAGATGGAAAATGTAACAAAAATGTTTTGGTTTTTTTCTGATCGAAAGTCTGCAGAAACTCTTCAATAGCTATCAATGAGAACTGACAAAATACATCCAATTTGTGGTATACAGAACAGATTGGTATGAGAGCAGGAAAAATAGATATTAAAATACCAGTCTGTCCGGAACAATCACAGGCATAAAGGAATAGACACAGAATGCTGTAGGACAAAACAGTTCGTGAAAATTAGGCACAGAGACTGTGGCAGGACATAGACTGAGGCAGGATATAAGACTGAGACAGGACATTCCTGGTCCTTGAGGCAAGGCAGGACAGACTGACAGACAGAAACTGAGGGATGAAATAGTCCTTGAGGTAAGATGGACAGGGAGGACATACAGAGATGGTGGCAGGACATATGAGGTCCTTGAAGTAAGACAGAGAGGACAGAGACTGTGGCAGGACATACCAGGTCCTGGAGGCGGGACAGTTCCTGGCGTGTGTCCTTCATGGCGGCGGCCAGTTGCTCGTAGTCCGCCATCAGCTCCTCGTACTGCGTCCTGTCCAGGACCGTCATGGTGTCCTCCAGCTCCGCGCCGCTATCCTTCGCTGGAACAGACAGAACCAGCTTCAGACAGATCTCACATTCTCCAGGCTCAGGTGTAACTTCACTATGTACTGTATGAAACTGCGACTCAGAAGCCCACATAAACAAGTCATTCGTACATCAAAGGACCACTGTTTACACTGCTAGTCCAATCAGACATACCCTGTTCATCAAAACAAAGTGTACAATTTTTGCTACATATTTATCGTGATTTCTAATATATTTTATTAATATTGTTTTAATTGCTTGTTTTCTAACATACATGTATTACTAAATGTTTTGATTGGTCAATATGTCCCATGATGTCAATTCATTCTGCCACCAACCTGACATTTTCGATAAATAATTATGCTAAAACTAAGAAAATCTGAGCCATGTATACCGTACTAGATATCGTGGAAAAGTAATGCAGAATGTTGAGTTCAAATCTTCCCTAAGGACAGATGGATGTCTCTGAATGGAGTTGGGAGTCACAAGTCAGGGGTTAGGTGTCGCAGGTCAAGGGGTCACAGGTCAGGGGTCACACAGGTCTCCTACCTGTCACATAGTCGGAGGACTTGCTCCTGGAGACGAGACTTTCTCTGGAGACCTTCAGCTTGTCCCCGGCGACGCTGGAGCGCGGACTGCCGTAGATGCTGCTGGCGTTGGGGCTGCTGCTGCTACCGTCCAGGTCGCGGCGAGAGTGACGCGCTCGACTACGACTCGTCGGCCGGTAGCACTCGTCAGACTCGCTGAACTGGTCAGAACTACTTTCCTGGTACCTGGAAGGTGCAAGGATACGTTTGAAATCAACGGCCGTATCTTTACCTAGAAATATCTGTATATGGTTTGTTATGGGTGGACATTTGACAGATCAAGTTTTTGAAATATTGCTTTGGGAATTGAGCAGCGATATCAAACATTTGATGGAAATATTGCTTTGAGAAATGAAGAATGGATGTCGATTGATATGGACAAAAATGTTCTTCATATTTACTAACGCAACACAGTCACTTATCATGAAACATGAGCGTCTTAATGTACAATGGATCACTAAATCTTAAAATGAAATTATTAATTACCATTAAAACTAGAGAAGTACATAATTAGATCAAAATTGGAACAATCTTAAAAGTTAACTTTCTCACCGACTACAATCACTCTGTCCCATTTCCTTAGGACACATTTCACTTTCCTCAAACTCGTAATACCATAAAGATTGTTGATGGAGCTTTATTTGTAGCATTATCTCTAACTTCAATTGGTAAAATTAGCCAATGCCACTACCAGTATTACAGTAACAGGAACACAAACATTAAGGTTAAGATTGTTACCGTGTACCAAAAACCCAGATTATAATTTCGAGTACTAAGCTATGCACACTTGTCTCCATAACTAGGACATGTCATAAAAATAATTTGAAATTACAGTATTATGTTTCAATATTTAATAGGTGGAGAAACCTATTGCATATGAATATTAAACAAAATTCAGGTTTGACTAATAGTAAGACTACCAGATAAAAAGAAAGGAAGCCAATAAAATCCATTTACGTCAAGACATGATTCATACACGAGACTACTAATGATAAACAAGGTAACTTTCGTGACATTCAACTGGTACAACATACTAAGCAACATGCAGGAAGCTCGACATTAACCGAAAAAGGCTAAACTTGATCATTCCAAAAAAAGCTTGAATTTGTCAGTTTACAAGTTAGATGCTGTCAATCTGAAACATTTGCTTCAATCAACGTCAAACTATTTGCAATGCTCATTTTAAGGCATTGTCTGGCATGTACTATTTCATTGATATTACAGAATATCAATATGAGATACAGTGCAAGAATCATGTGACAAAAAAAATGGTTGGAATATGTGATACAATCATGTCAATGAACTCATTTGCAAATCCACAATAGGTATGTAATGATCTTTCAAATGAATACTGGAAGATATGGATAGAGAATAATATATTAATAAATAGTTCAAGAATTCAATTCAGTGCAAGGTGGCAAACAAATTAGCAAAGTCAACCCAATTGCATAGGATTATTAATTCTTAATTACAGCTAATAATACTTCCTAATAAAAATTCGAGAAAAAAAAATTCCAGAAAGAATTTAGAAACTGTAAACCCTAAAAAATGTAATTGGTTAAAAGAATAAGAGAATAAAACAAATAAATAATTGATCAGTATTTTAAAAAGGGTTTCTCCCGATAAAAAGAAATACATTTGAATAACAAATAAAATTAAACAATATTAAAAAGAAAAAAAAATAATCTTTTTTTTTAATGAAATGTCACATTACCAAATATAAAGAGCGTTCTCCATTCTAACGGCTAGCCATGTTCAGATCTCTGGCAAGTTATGTGCTATCTGTGTCTGTGAAATGCCAAGGAGACTTGCGTCTATGATGTAGCATCATCAGGACTGATATGACCCATGTAACAGAGTTGGGATGGTCGCCCAAGTGGACAAACAAACAAACATTGCCACTGTAAAACGCCACAAACCTTTCAACAATTATATATACTTTCTGCCCCTAACTGGAAACCGGTCAATGCACACCATTTAAACAGATGAAATTTACTTTCTCTCAAACAGGATATTTATTCTGCATCTGTGTTCCTAAACTGTCAATATCTGTTTTTCATTAAAACAATTACAGTTGTAATTCAAGGTCTGAAAATACACCGGTTAGATTTTGAATAGCGACGTTCCACGCAAATTTAAAAAAATTCAAACCTATACAGGGCCTCTGATCATGCAAGACATCCATTGAGATGAAGACTGATGCAAGCACTTTTAAAACGGTTAGTAAGGGTTGTGTACATATGGTGTATAATAACAGCAAAGGTTTTTCTAAAATTACTTTTGAATTATTTTGAGCCATCCATGCATTACCAGGAAAGTTCAAAGGTCACTTGTTTGTTAAATCAGAAAAAGCTCATTACAATTCAGTGTGAGAAACTTGTTTGTTAAATCAGAAAAAGCTCATTACAATTCAGTGTGAGAAACTTAGAAAAAAGTAAATGGTCTTGTACTTTTTGTGCTAGATTTACACAAACAGCTGATCAATAAGTTCAACAAGACGTAGACGTGCCATTAGATGAACACACAAACAAAACTGAGATGAGAATGGTGTGAATGCATGGGAATCAAACATGATTAAAAACAGTGAGAGAAAAAGAACAAATGAATGTTCAAAAACATGAGTAATGTGTCGTCCAGTATTCTTGGCACATAAGCAGGTTTGTCTTTGATACACCATTTTGAGATTTATGGATCATTCTTGAAATGTTTTGCAAAAAGAAATGCATTAGATCTTTGTAAATAATGGTAATGTAGGATTATGTTAAAGAACTCAATTCAAGATTCACAGATTTTTCTAAAAACATCAATTTTGCGAATGAAAAATACATCAGGTAAAAAATAGTACTAACTCAGACATTGTCTTGCGACACTATAATAATCAGGCACAGCAACAGAAAATTGTGATTTCAGCTGGAAACTATCCTAGGGTCTGGGAGCTGTCATGGGCAAACAAATCTACCTCTGGACAAATATATCTGTAGATTTCCATTTTATAATACAAATAATACTCTTGTTTTTGTCAAAATGGGTATTTTGATATGCACACCCACCATGTTCAAAGTAGTATATAATAGTGACAAATCAAGATATGACCACATTGTTGGCATTAACATATAGCCTACACTCTGTAGAATATCGGATATAGCTATATAGAACCTTTTCATAATCCAAATATATGTTATAACATACAATACATATTGTTTTGGTCAAAAGTGGTACAGTATCTTGAGATGTACCCCGGCCATGTTCAAACTAGCATACCTCAGTTGTTCTTAAATTTAACTCGAAGCTTCTAAAAAAACAAACATGCCAAAGTCCTAGAAAACAATTAAAATGTGGAATTAACAATCATAATAATGGAAGCGGTTATTATTTAAGTTGCAATAACTTGTAACCAATCCATTCCATCTTGAATAATATATGCTCAAACAAATATTTCACATCCACAGTTTATGCCAATGTTTTACATTGCCATGTGAGAGAGGAAGTTAAATTATGGCAGTATTTCCATACTTAAAGCATTATACGGTATAAACAATGCCACGTTGCTGTTGATACAAATACAATACATGCATTTTCAATCTTCCTGTTATAGACATACTACCTTTACACAGATAGAGCTTAGTGGGTGCCAAAAGTTGGGAACAAACACACTATTTGAACTGACTCATCATCATTTCATAGCAAATTAATAAATATTGATAAAATATCAAATCTCTCCAAATATTAGATGAAAAAATAGAAGCAAACTGTGAGCCATTGTGATGAGATCGATCATAATGAGTAAGAGTTCAATGCAAAATTAAGAGTGCAGAACCCTATCTTACACTATAACACAGAAATAATATTATGTATTTATAATTAGCACTAAACATGTACTACAACTGGTATAAATAATACACGAACATTCATGATCATGCATATGAACACAAAAGTGCAATCCTCCTACTAATTGATATTTACGATATATTGCCACAGAATTTAAAGCACTTTTAACTAAATATTGCTAATAGACTAATGAGAATAACTATACTTATTTCTACTATTCCTCCATGCTTCCATCACAAAGTCTGATATGATACAGTGGGACAAAACATCAGAAACTGTTTCAGATGGGAAATGCATGCTGATGATGTTAGAAGCTTGACTAATTGTTAAACTAACTAATCTGATAAATGAATGAAGGAATTAGTGTTTTACTGTAATTAACCTAATAATTTGAATATGGGGAAAATAAGCATGTTAACAGTTCGAATAATTAGAACAATACGAAAATTGAAAATGATCTGTGTTCATGTTATTAGGGACAACCAAATTAAAGTATAAAATATTGTTGTAGGATTAAAAAGAATTAAAAATAAAGAAATAAAAAAAGAAAAATTGAAAATTGTCTGTGTTAAAATAATTAAAAAATTATGATTTTGGAAAAAAATGGCCATGTTGATAATTTTAGGGTCGGGAATAAAAAGAATTTTCTGCAATTAATTTAGCCTTTCGAACTATTAGAGGATTTGATTTATTAGTGTAATTACGAGACATCGCAGCGAGATAATTTCACCCATACACAACAACACTAAATATGATAGTGATAATAATTGTACCTATTTTTTCCCACGATACATTCATATTGGGGAAAATACTTTTGATTGAATTAGAGCATTATAAGTCACAGTGGAAATCTGTCAACCAAATGTTGTAAATAGACTCACTAAGTTTAATCAGAATGGAATGAAATAGCATACTGAACTCATTGAATTTAGATACTTCAAAGCATAAGGAAACTTACAAAGTATAAATCTGAGGTCTATAAACAAAAAACATTTGTGTTCCTACATTCAAAAAAAAATGAAGAAAATTAAAAGAGTGTTTTGCTTGTCAAGAAATGGGGAACTAATAGCCATATTTCATCTTTAAAAAAAGAATAAATGATGCTGAAATACTGTTTAAAGTGTCATCTTCAACATTTAATTGAATTTTCCTTTCATCTGTCTGCATTTTCCCCATCCAAAATAAGTATTTTGTAGCAAAAATAGGCTGAAATTTTCATGAAATGACAATAGCCCAACAATATTTGCTAACGAAAGGTGACCGAAGGACTCCTCATTAGTACCAGTAAAAAAATAACTCTCATCTTCTCCAAATGTTAGCAATCTTGAAATTCTTGTTAGCAAACTCAAAAGCATTGTTAGCAATATATCCTCTATACTATACTACTATTACAACCCTGCCCAGGTACCTGAAGTTATGACTGATAACTGTCCACTAATATAAATATCAGTAAAACTGGTTAAAGCCTCCTCCATCGACGTTCAAAGGTCTGCTAAAGGGAGACAACCCACCACACCTACCAACAATGGGAGATACCAAAACCAAAGCCACTATGTACCAACGAAAACAGTGAGGAAAGCGTTAACTAGAAAGCAGTACAAATAACTGGGTCATGTCGACCTACATTTTACTTGATATTTCTGAGTATTCTGGATTGCGTTTCCTAAAAGAAGAAAATGGTGGACAAAGGGTTAATCCTGAAATAAAATAAAAGCTATTTCAAATCGGATAAGATAAAGGCTACCAGTTGTGGATTTCTGTTTGTTAGGGTTGCTGTTAGGATTTTAAAAATAAAAAATAAAAAATTAATATTTTGGGTATATATTTTGGAAATAAGACTCGATAGAAAATATGAGGGACTGATGTCTATTGAAAGTGTTAGTCGACCATACAGGAAATGCATGCAACTATGGGTTATAATTCGCAACATGCCGCAAATAGAGAAAGGAATTCCAAAATGAACAATTCCAAAATGCGAAATGATTAAACTTTGCATGATACCCAAAATTGTCAGTTTTGGTCGAAGTCCATTAAGATCAGAAATCACCAATTGGGATCAGATCCAATGATGCTACGACATTCTCCAACAATTTGGAGCAGAGGCATTCAGATTTGATTTGATATGATCTTGTATGCAAGATGCAACACAACATACACAAAGCAAGTAATGATGTCACAAAATGGCAAAATAAGATTTATGATTCCATAGCAAGCCCGCACAATGCTAATACTTATGCACGTTTTCAAAACTTCGGAAATTACACGTTTATACATCTATTCAATCTCACCATCTTCTGCTTTATACGATATGAAGAAACGTGCAATAGCGTATCAGTAAGAGAAATACCATAATAATAGTAGTTGTTTGCAATATATGTGGATATATACCTTCAAGACAATATATACAGATACCACTGGCAAGAATACCATGACATTAACTAAAATAAACAAAATTCAATGTATATACAGTGTACTCTGTCAATATCGGCATCTCTATACCCCGGCAATCTGCGTCCACAGGCACAATTTCAAAGTCCCGACCAACGACAGTGCACTTAAATCCGGCATATTATCTTGGTCCCAACGAGTGCCGATTTAGACAGAGTACACTGTACGAAGCAACATTTCCAGATCAGGATACAATTTTTATTAAATAGTTTAAATGGTTTGATTTTCTTATGAAATTAATATTAAACACATTTGTAATGTAATGTTAATATTGCAAAATATATAAGGTATTTCCACATACAAAATGAAGGAAAGTATGTATCTGCCGTACCATGAGTAATATCATTAATATTCAAGCGGTCATGTTATACGATTGTAATTATGCCAATAAATAAAACACATAGCATGCCCTGAAGCTGAGGAAAGGGCTCACAATATAATGGTGAGTGATCGAGTTATGCATTATAATCCCCATGTCGCATAAAGAAAACCATAAATGGAATACATAGCATAACTTATAAGTGCACTATTGGCCAAAACATTCTCTCCCCGATCCTCTGTCCTACCCCAACCCTCTCCAAAGTCCGGCAACCAGTACACAAAAATCAGCTACTTACACCAACATGTTGTATTTTTCCATCGACAGAAGCATAATATTTACGTAATAGAAATATGATAGGCTAGTACATGTGGAGAGCGCTTCTGTAAATATCTGGTCGACTGTGCAGTAATATTCAGTTCAGTGCACTAACCGCATACTGAAAACAATTCTGCATATTTGGCGCATTTGACACACTGCGCTATGATATGTAGGTTTATGGGTAATTCAAAGACGCAATCCTATTTTGCTACGGACTTGGTTGAGCAATTTGCCCCTTGTAGGCCTATTTAGTATATATTTCAATAATTATATAGGTTTCCCTATACTTAGAATATGGCTTCACCCATAAGTAGACTTTGATCGTACAGTCTTTACCTAAATAACGAACACTGTAGGTGGAAACGCATGTTTTATGCATTGTTTTGTATTGGGGGTTCTTTCACATATCACTGTTTGTCACTTAATGAGGAATCCAGCAACGTCCGTAGCATTGAATGTTGCAGTAAACCTGCGAGAATTGGATAATACAGGTTTCATACTCATAGTACAAAAGTAAACTTTACCAAGACCAACCTGCTATCGGTATTTATGCATGATATAGTTTATTATTATATAACTTGCATGGTCTAATAAGACATTTGGAAACTTGGCATGTAGAAGAAGAAGATAGTGATGATGAGTTGGAGGAGGAGGAAGAGTAGGAGGAGGAAAATAATAAAATGAAGAAACAAAGGAAGAAGAAGAAATAAAACAATGAACTAAACCATCATGTTTCTACTGAAATATTGGACGTAAACGGTACTGAAATTCATTTGCAAATGAAAGAGTAATACTGCATTTCTTCCGTAAAACGGATGCTTTTTCTATTTCGGCCTTGACCCAGTGTAATAAATACAAGCACATATGTGTCATCCGAATGTGTGTATACGGTAGTTTGTAAACATTGTTTTGGGTCACATATTGTGTATTAATTACCTATGTTTATGTCACGTACGTACGATACTCATAGTCCAGGTGAATAGTACTAACACCTATGTTTTGATGGTGATGTTTTCCAACCAACGCCCGAAGTATTCCATAACGAACGAGACCTTCTAGCTGTCACAGTCGATATGTAGTAAACAAGTTTCTTTGTACGATTTTGAATGCATAAAATAGTATCATGCGAGTACGCTGTGCTGGATAACCACATGCGTTAATTAATAACAATGTAATAAGTATTATACAATGCTTTAGGGTTGTGACGTAAATATATAGCTAGTCACAGGTGCATTTTAAGTTTTAATTTTGCATGTTGACTACACGGCTGTGACCTATTGTCACTGTAGCATGTAAGCAGTGAACTGGTGTAAATTAACTACAGTAGTTATACTATATCTTCCATTGTTGAAGGTTAGCATTGTTGACGTTTTTACACTGGGGCTTGGCTTGGTTTTCAGCAGAATCGACGTCAAACTTGAAAGTAAAGTGATTTATGGTAGGAAGTTTAACCAGTAATAATCACGCGGAAAAACACGTCACCGATATTATAGACTGAAATAAATTAGGTCGTTTTCTATAGGTCAAGGTAAAGGTAGACTCATCTCAAAAACGTCATCCGTCACTTTACTTATCAGATATTTACTACTTTAAACGTTGTTCCTATAAGTGAAAAACAAACTGTTTCATTTTTTTTTCTCGGATTGAGCGACAAGGTTGCTGAAATGTACGTCTTTGCCTGCCTATGAGTCAGACTATAATCTTTAGCGTGTACAGCAGCGAGTGTTTAAAGAAGACAATGCATTACCATATAGTCGTCAGAGGTATTACATTTACATAAAACAAGTCTATAAATTTCCTTGCATTTATGCCTCTGCTGGTGTGCGTTACATGCATCACGTGATGACGAGTCTATCCACGTTACATCATCATACATTCGATGGTTCTGCAAAGTGCACAAATATACTACGTTTGCAATGTATGCATGCGCACGTGTTATTTTGCGTATTAATGCAAGCATGCCAATTCGAGTAGAGGACACACTAGAGGTATTCTTCAAGTAAACACCATGGTGTTGGGGAGGGGGTATTCTCGACACGTTCTTACGATCCTACGACAATCTTAAAGGTGTGTTTTTTTAAGTAGGACTGCGGGCGTTCTAAGGCTAAGAAAATCATAATAACGATTAGAGATTAGGCCCGCACTGTTGACAATGGGTGAACGATTCCCTCAGCGACGTTAAACTCCATACTCTCTCTCTCTCTCTCTCTCTCTCTCTCTCTCTCTCTCTCTCTCTCTCTCTCTCTCTCTCTCTCTCTCTC
>JAULBP010101611.1:0-10854 GCA_032355345.1 Lepetodrilus pustulosus
TGTGTGTGTGTGTGTGTGTGTGTGTGTGTGTGTGTGTGTGTGTGTGTGTGTGTGTGTGTGTGTGTGTGTGTGCAAATGTTAAAGTGTTCTGACTTAGTGTGGTATGGAGGAAGAGGTAAACAGGCTTATATAACTGTTGTTTATTTGTAAATGACATACATGTATTTATTTTATTAGCTTCAACTCGGAAATTTGCAATCACTAATTATATTTAATGTGCATGTCGTACGTTCTACATCAATCGTGCAATACATTCAGTTCGTGTGTCGAAAGTAAATAGTATATGCAGTCTACCCACACGTCATACGTACTCCACGGCACGTACAATGTATTATACAGGGTGGGAACATCAAATGACGCCATCAATATCACTTTGAAGTATTAGTTATAGGAGTGGGAGGGAGTAAGTCGAGTATTGCGGATTGTAACAGATGATACCGCCATAACACTGCCAGCATTGCCGTGTTAACTTTGAAAATCTATATCTACATCCGCGGAATGATGAGAGTAAACAACGGCCAGTTAGACGTACAAGGGAACATGTAAGACATAACAGCACGTGCCGCATATCCGGACAATAAGTCAATATACTAAATATTTATTGACGAAAATACGCTTCCATGTTTCATTATGTAACTGTGAAGCAGCAATACTTTAACTAATGCCATGTTAACGATTTAGTGCTAATGCACCGCTGATGTCTAAATGAAACTCTCAAATTATACATTAGCGGTTAACGTTAAAAATGAAAAGAGGAAATGTGATCGATAATCTCTGAACGCCAAGGCCAAAAGCAAACACGGTATAAATATTTAATTAAAGTTGTCATATTGCTCTGCAAGACGTTCCACGCGTTCTGTGTTGCCGTCCTGTTAATCACTGGGAGTAGCTATGTACAATTGCTTGTATACGGTACAGTCTATATCAACGCAATGTATGTGTGTGTGTGTGTGTGTGTGTGTGTGTGTGTGTGTGTGTGTGTGTGTGTGTGTGTGTGTGTGTGTGTGTGTGTGTGCGTGCGTGTGTGTGTGTGTGTGTTCGGTAAGTAAGAACCATCTCCATAAATCTTATGTCAGGGGATATCCTCTTATAGAACCCATGGGCATCTCAAGCCAATCAAATCAAGAAAACAAATACAAATATAGACTGGCTTAGGCGTAATGCATCGTATGTGTTATACATCATAGTCGAAATCCAGGTCATCTGCTTTCTTTACATCCGTCAATGTGATTTTTTTCGAGGGTGGTTATACACTAGCTGTCAATAGTCCGTCACTCCAATCTTCAGTTGCCTTACGTATCCAAACATTGTTGTCATATCTTATATAATTCCTCTATCAACTTCCTGCGTCAATGGCGTCGTCAATAGTCGCTGGCTTTCGTTATCTCATTGCGCTGGGTATCGGCTGTAGCAAGGGAAACACGTTGTACAGATCCTGGTGAAAAGTGGTAGAGTAGATGGCAAAATGCAAACAGTCATGTCAAATCCTAAAAACCTATCGTATAATTACATAAAGTGTATTAAATATTAATTCTGATACAAGTACATCGTCGTATCTTTCTCTAGATACATGTAATATGGCAGGCATATTTGCTAAAATCAATGCTGCTAGAAGAAACTTCAAATTTGCTTTTGTTGCATGAGAACATAGTTTCCTGTTGCCGATCCGTTGAATTAGGTAACGCTGAATAGTTGCTATGATTTTCCTTTACTATTAAATAATTCAACAGTTTCGACAATTTCTATAACAATGACGCAAGAAATGAACGTAATGCGTCATTCTACAGAAGATGGCAATTGTGGCACATGTATTCATTCATCCAAATATGAAATTGCTTAAAATATAAACCTAATGTTGCTATATTAAACTCTGTTGAGATTAATGAATAAGTACACAACAGCGAGGTTCCGGGACAATTTGTCTTAGCTTTACGATAAATACATGGAATCGGAAGTAAAGGCCATTACCTATTCAAATGCCCTTATTTTACCAACGAGAGGAATGTTATATATCACTAAGTAATTAAATAAATAGCCATGATATACATAAATTAAAATGTCTTCTTTCACTAAAACAGTAAGGAAACTTAACAATCTGTCTAATAATTATACACTCCGCTATGAAGAATGATTACACTTCTCCATTATTGTACATTAATGCGACATGATTATTATTCCATATTGATCACGTTGTATACTAATAATAATTGTACGTATATATTTGTATTATTGTATTTTCCGGTACCACCGTGGGTGGTAATATGGAAATAAACGAACTTGAATTTGAACTTGAATATATCATAATCACATGCTAGAGTAGCTTAATTAAGCTCTTAGATTTGAAGTATTGACAGGAAGAGACCGGCATGCTTTAATGGTCCCAGATAAAACATAGATTTCGTAATGTGGTTTCTACCTCTGAGCTACCTCGTGACAATAGTCAACACTGACCAATCAAATACCGCATACTATAACGGATGTCAGAATTAAAAGCAGTTCCAGCTATGTTCAGTGCCATGTTATTTTCTCCTGCCTAGACATATATCAGTACGCCTGTTAACATCTGAAACTAGTACATTGCTCTAAACTATTGGAATATATGTATGTAATTGTAAATGGCCTTACTAAGCTGAACAAGAACTAGACGAGATCAAATATTCAAATCAACATGAAATATTGCTCTGACAAATGCAATCAAGAGCGGTATTAATTCTATTCGTGATACCATGGTCCATGGTCGCGGCCCTTTATTAGCTGTGGCATTTATAAATGAAACATTGCTACAGTCCCTGCTATCGATCATCCAGCTATCCGATCCTGTACTGATCATCCAGCTATCCGATCCTGTACTCGTTTATTGCACCACTAATTGAAGCTACATCGTGAATTATGGGTTTCATTAGGATGTAATGCATTTACCTATGTGGATGTCTCTAGCCAACTCCTTACATGCAACATTGGACGATCAAGAATATATCAAATCAAAATGTTTGTTTCATAAATATTAAATAGACTTATACATGGTTATGAATACGATCAGTAGGTGAATCCATGTTCTTTCACTAAGCATGTTCATTTATAGTCATGCGAAACATTAACCGTATTTAAAATATTACATTAACCGTATTTAAAATATTACATTGACCGTATTTAAAATATTACATTGACACATAACATATCATCACGTACCTCACTACCCTCTCCACTTATGATCTATCATGAACAAATACAACTGACAGCCCGGTATGCCAGAGAAAGCGTACTGGCGAAGGTTATGGTGACTTACACTAATATGCCAATACGGTGGTTATCTAACAAAATGGAACTCTCTCTCTCCTTATGAAGATAGGAGCATGGAGCCCATATATTTGTGTGTTGAATTCTCCACAAGTACAATCAGTGTCTGACGATGACTGTAGCAGCTATGGTATAAAGGTCCAATGATGTTGGCATGAGGAGAAGCAACACTGGCAGTTGTTCGTGCTCGAAGTGAACAGTTCTGCATAAGTTCCCTATAAGAGTTGAGCTTTCCAATGTAGAAATAACTTCATTAATCTTGATCGAGGACTGGTCCAGGATTCCGAAATGATTTACATAAGTGCATAGAATATCTAAATCAATAGTCGACGATTTTTTTAAAAGGTTAGGTGCAATGATCGTTTCTTCTAGAAAAGAAGAACTGATTTGAAACTAATATCGAATGAGGTTATTTTACGATGTATTATATCGCTATTGAATAGAAAACCATACTATCTTAATAAATCTATCGACTGGAATTATGATTGTAATGGGAGGGCATGTAGGCCAATTAACATTCTAGTAAGTGGTCAATGACAACAATGGACCAATCGGATGTCAGAGATCAAGACATGCTCTACCAGGATGTATCGCTTGAGTTCACATAATCGATAGTTTTGGCTGAAATCATTGCTTTACGATGACCATATCACTTTTATAGGACACACCTGTTTAAAATACACAGGCTGTATACTGCAAAGAAATAACTTGGGCGAGTATAACAAGAACTCATCAGAAGATTAAATTAAAATAAATGTCACGAAGTTTACCGATTTTGACCCATCGTCTCTATGTATTACAGAACATATATTTTCACTAAGTAACACTTTACAATACGGACAATATGCTTTCTGGGGAGAATAATGGTACAGCCGCAATAAAGCCCAAGAAATGCATTTTCAGCGAAAGAGCTCACACGATCACATTATTGTGTTTGAAGTTTGCATTTCTCATCTCTGATCATAACCCTGCAGGTTCCTGTGACATGTTTATCGCTAAACAATCTCAACTCGTCTGGACTTGAATGAACATTCCACGGGCTCAATTAGCTTATTTCCATTTCTTCAAAGACAATTGATCATTGTACCGCGGCTAATGGCTCGCAGTATTGGCTCCACTCACACGTGCGATTACTTCACGGATTCTCTGCCTTGCTGCGCCAATAGTACCGGCAGAGGGCGTGCATATAATGTAAAGACAAAATTCCGTATAGTCGTTCTATGAGTCAGTATTATCTTGCGCTAACTATTTGCATTTGGTTTAGTATGCCATGCATTTAACAGTACATGTCATGCTTAATGCAAATGGTATTAGGCATGCTCAGTTAGAGCAATGTTTGCTTTCTAACCAAAGACCACATGATCATCTAGTAAAATGAATCACCTGCTGTTTGCTTTTAATTTTAACATAGAAAACATGCGCTAAATTAAGTTTTTGAATTAGAAAATGGATTGGACATAATGAATTATGCATTGTTATACAATAAAGTAATGTGTACAAAACAAGTATAGCGAATTTTTTTTATGCACAAAAGACAAAAAGAACATGGCATTGCACATTCATTCAGCATACAGACATGCGATCGGATTGCACAATATGTAATATTTCAATGTTATCTTTATAAATAAATGTTATGTTTAATATTATTACTGGAAATAGTAACCCTAACATCTCGATATACTTCTGTTCTCTGTAAGGCAATAAGCTAAAGAATAATGTAATTATGCTGTCCATTTGATACAGTCTAACCCTGTTTTCCTCAACGTTCCAGTGAACTAGCGCTCTCGACGTCCTGATTTCCTTAAGTTACATTTTGCCGTGGCACCAGGTGTGCCCCAATTTAGCCCATACCCTTGAGAGACTAGAGCCTTGGTCCTACGCTGTGGGGGCGACTGCTAATTATAAGACAGCTGAAGAAACTTAGATTATACAGTCGTGTTTCACATCACAACGGTAGATGGTAATTAATGTAATACTGGAACTTTTACATCGGAGATAAACACATAGTGTTGAAGTTAACAGATCTGAATAATCGAACCTTACTTGATTGATCCGTGCATGTGTATTTCAGACATGTAAAGCGCTTATTTAGATGTTATTTAATTGATGAGAATATAATCAATGTGAGATGATAACGTCATATATTATATATGGAACTTCCAATAATTGAATTAATGCGTTCATGTGTTAATGTCAGTGGTAATTTCATCTTTAATTTACTATAATCTGATAACTGTAAAATTATAACGCGTATGATATCCTAATCTTCGCCCCATCTATTGATGAAGACACATTGGGGCTGTCACATAAAAAAAAGTTACGTTTCGCAATCTTTGAAAATCCCAATTAGGAATAGTCCGTTTGGTGAAAGAAAACGGTACATCTCGGAAGTTGCCGATCTTATTAAAACTGGTAATTAGATGTAACACGTTATGTTTGCACACGTGGCAGTAGGTTGCGATTGACATCGACCCAGTTCTACGAAGCCATGCTATATCAAGCAGAGAGTATTCTCACCTGATTTAGCTATTACCATTTTAGAATAAGGCACGACATTCCGTAATGATGAACGGGTCTGTTTTCAATGTACAATGTATCATTAAATGTGAATGTGTTCTGCTTTATATAGACATGAAACTGTTCAATATTTATTTTTTTTTCCTATTTTTGATATTGTGACTTTGATTCAAGTTTACGTCGTAATTTGATTAGTTAATCTAGCAGTGTGTCATGTGAGTCTAGTCATTGTACTCGTTGTCTGGTGGATGTCTTGTCATTTGTAAATGTTGCACCTGGGGCCTTATCCTAATGTCCAGCCTGAGTATTAGCACGCTGGCCATGCACTGACCGGTACACCTCACACCCGCAGCTGCTTGGCTCATCTCAGAGGACAAAGTAACGGTAATATTAATTTTGACCGCTTTCCCACACCTGCAACTATTTATGTTCGTTACTATTTGCTTGAGAATGAATCTGAGGACTATGAAATACACACCTCGGGGAGATAGACGTGCTTACACAACTACACAATGTCTAATCGTTCCGAAGCTGTTCACTGATGAAGGTATAGTAACTTGGTAGTTAGTCAGCAACATTAGGAGCACGTACTCCATTCACTATTTAAACACTACTATTATATTGGTTTTATTTGTCGTAACTAAATTCAGGTGTCTGTATCAAGTATTGGCAAATAGTTCTTTCTTACACTGTACTCATCATGCAAGTATAAAGTTGGGACCATTACAAAAGTAACCTTAACATATGAAACGTAATGCTACATGTTGAAAGTAAAATTAACTAATTAATGCAACGTGAATGTTACAGGCGTGTGTACAGATCCATTAAAATCATTAAAACTTCAGACCAGAGAATGCAATAGCAGTGCAGTTAGGCGGATTGGTGAAATAAATGTTCGTTTAATGATAAAAGCATGAAATTTGGTATACAGTAAGAACAGGCCATGAGTAAAATATTTAGCTATAGGGCCATCGCAGATTTGTCCCGTGACCCCAATGGCGGCCATTTTTTAAATAATCTTGTTTTCAATATATTGACTTCTAGCCAGCGTAGAATCGTGATCTTGGTCTCTAAACATACATTTGTAAGGACCATAATTACAATGGAACCAATCGTAAACATTGTATCTACACGAGAAATGCTAGTTTGACAGTCATTTTAAATGTTTGGCGATTAATTTACTGATATATTCTATTTGAAAATATCTCAACTTTCTGTCAATCTACTGCTATTATTTTCGCTTCAAAGCGTTCATTTTCAAGAACAGACATTCAAAACATGAACTCATTTTATACCGTAGGGTGAAATGAATCCAAATGGGGATGAAACTGGGCACTGTAATTGTGTAAGTTGGCATACATCACAGAGAGAGAGAGGGGAGACACACACACACACACACACACACACACACACACACACACACACACACACACGCACACACATACACTCACGCACGCACACAGACTCATGCATACAAGCATTTATATTATTTCCTAGTTGTTGATCTGCAGCTATTATGTGTACATGTATTCATGTGGCAGGTGGAAGAGCACTTCAAACAGCTTAATAAACTATTTTAATGTTTGGAGGTCTATATAATACATGCAAATGAATTCTTTCAAAGAGGTCGACAGTCGAAGGATGTTTACATATATCAGCTTCATGTAGGAGTTATATGTACAGCTTCAAGCCTGCATATTTTCCTCCACAAAGCATACACTGAGTACAGCAGCAACTGTTGAGTGTGAACTCCCCTAGAAGTCTTATGTAATAACAGAGTCCCAGTCAACTGTTTCGCTTCTGCTTTAACATTCTACAATGGAACCAGCTAAAGATCTACACATGAGAGCTCGATATTAAATCATTTTCGTGCTCGTCTTTTGTTTCATATCACACTCATTATTCCAAATGGACATACGTCTCCCTCTGTGATGTGGTCATTCTAAGAGAAGCATCCTCCTCTAGACGTCACAAAGAACTTGGCATCTGATATGATGGATGGTGGTTAGGCCAGAGGTGGTCTGCCTAATCCCAGAATCGGACATCGATGATGAAAGCAGATGATTAACACATGTAGATAACAGTACTCAATCAGATGAAGGCTTTCAACAGTGGCATCGATGTTACGGGACACCCAGTCATTCAAGAAAGCGACATCCATGTTCCTGATGCATGTACTTCATATATTGCTCATCCATCAGTTATGACAGTATCACACAACATGGTCTGTCTATTTGTGAAGATCAGTGGCCATCTATGTGGTGAATCTTCTCCAGCATGTACCTATCTTACCAGATACGTAATGGCGATCATGCTGTTTTCTATGCACAAGAGAAACATGCAGGTCCATTAATACTTTCAGAAATTCAAATACCTTTTGAGCTGCCTATAGAAGCTTATTTCCACTCCATTAGATTACTTGATACCAAGTATGCAACCAGGTATTTCACTAGATGAAGCGCAACTACAGTAAACATGCTGAAGCCTGTCATTGCACGTACCTTCTGAAACTACATGTATACCGCTCAAATCGTTTATCAATATATCACAACTCTGCTGCAAAATGTTGTATAGGGAATGTATGTGGTATGGGATTAATATGTGCAAACACCTTGAAGGCATACTCATGCAGCGTAAGAAACATTGGAATTTGCAGGTGCTTGAAGCTTTCTAATGTTGAGGTGTTCTCTTTCTTGACACCAAAACAGAAAACCATGTAATAGAAATTAAGAGCGTCGTCACATACGGTACCACATATGTGCTGCCGTTATTCTCGTCCAGTTACTGTCATACCGGTATATGAAAACTCATGGGCCTGCCTTATGTGTTCTGACATCATGAATGTTCATAGAATGAGACTCGGGGTGGTTTTACAATAGTGATGCTTTAAACGAAAACAATAATATAAAAAAGAATAGTTGGTCTTGCTCCCTGTATTTATGAGGAAGTAAAGCTTATACGGGATAGTTCCTTTCTGTGATGCTTCAAACCACCGCTACAGTAAAGTGATGACCTGCGCAGTTGGTTTTAGCTATTTCAGCGGTTTGATCAGCATTAATAAACTATAGGTTGCCTGTGCTTCAAATAAAAGCCAACGAGATAGAAAGTGTCCTTAGTCCATCAGAGTACAGCCTTGCCCTTTTTGCTTACCATTCAAAGGGTGTGCCATATTACTATCCATTGCCTGGCACGGAAAGAGTACTTTGCCTCATTACAGCCTGTTGCATCTTAATCTCAACTCCCACCTCTGTTGATGATCAACACGAGGTAATTGCACTGTAGGCCTTTGTAGTCCAAAACTCAATGACTGACCAGCTATTGGAGCCAATGCGAATGAAGCACATAAGCGGCTTTTATCGCAGAAGTAGGCCAATGCATGGCCTTCCATTCTCGAGCTGCCTACGAGGCAGACTAAGTCATGGCACATACCCTTTCCTTGTAGATGTTCCCAACTGAAGCTATCATCCCCTTGTGGACTGGGCTAGGTGAAACTAGCCTAGGGAATAGGCATTAAAGTGGACTGCATTACTCGATTTATGATGTCTCTCTTGAATTACTGGTATTTAGAGGTAGATGCATTGGTGACTTCAGTAAGCATTGTAAATGCATCATGTCATTATATATCCCATAGTAAATATACATACATATACATAAATATACATACCGCAATATGTTATATTTCCATAAAACGATGGTTGCAATAATTTGTTTTAGCGATGGTTTCTTTGACATGTTTGATGTAAATAATGTAAATCTAGCAAATGCAATAGCTAACATGAAGCTGATGTATTCCAAGATGTCTGCCACAGGTTTTCTTTATGTTTGAAACATGCTGGAAACAGACAGGACTAATAATGATGGCCAGGTGGAGTAAACAGTGGCAAACAGAATTACTTGATTTAACCATCAATCCAGAAAAAATGTAAAATCTTGTGAAGTTATGATGTAAATCTGTCAACTTACAACATTACTATATGTCCATTGTTATACCAGGCTTTGTCTCCATTAAGAGTCATCTAATCATATGGTATAAATGTGTTCAAATGGAAAATGTCAGTAAAAAGAATCACTATAAATTCAAGATGCCTGTCAAATTAGCATTGCGCATGCATGTATATGTTTGCCATTGGTTCCATTGGTTTAGACACCGAGATTGGGATTCTAGGTGGACTAGAAGTCGATATATTGAAAAAGATTATCGTTTAGGTCAGCAATTTTGTTAAATGCCCGCTATTGAGGTCACAGGGCAAATCTGCGATGGTCCTATAGCTAAATCATTTTCTCATGGCTTGTTCTTACTGCGTACCAAATTTCATGCTTTTATCATCAAACGAACAATTCCTTCATGGAATTGCTGCATGAGCACCATTCTGACGTTAGCGTTATGAGCGAATTCCCTCCCAATGTCACATGGAAGCAAACTGTCAATCTATATTTATAGCAAAACGCAGTTGTAATACGAATAGGACACATCCCATTGACTATGCAACATTATATTATAACATGGTTGAATGTTATTTTTTCTTCCTATTTAGATGAAATTCACATTGCATACAAAGATTATCCAACTTGCCATTTTATGACATTTGTTTTAGCATTACTATGCTGGCAGAGGTAAATTACATAGCAATGATGGGAGTGTTCGACGCAGCGATGGCACTTACTAGAACCAGTCAATCTAAATTACGTGCATTTTGAGGATTTACACACAAGGACAGAGTGCTTAAGGGGTTCCGTATCATGCATATTGTGAAGGAAACGTCGAATTCACTGTCATTGATGGATTTCAGCCTCGGAGCTTGTTAGAGTTTTACTTTTAATCACAGATTTCCATTTTTTATGTGGTTCCGAGCATGTTCTCGAGATCATCTGTAAATATTGTGAGTGCGAAAAAAAAAGAAAGAGTAATGTCCATTAAACGTATAGGTGACTGTGCTAAGGCAATGACATCGTACTAAAGACAGTATGATAAAAATAAAAAAAATATTTTTATTTTTTTTGTAATGTGGTTTATAGTCGCTTTCTAGAATCTTTCACTAA
>JAULBP010101622.1:0-10854 GCA_032355345.1 Lepetodrilus pustulosus
GAAAGGTTTTTGGAAGTACAAACATGATTATATGTATGTCAAGTGAATGTACTTTATAGTTGTAGCTAAGAACTAGTCAAAAACGGCCATAAATATCTGTGATAGTATGCCTTTAAACAATATGCCTGTTACTGTGCATGAATGATTTTATTTACATGTTAATATACCCAAACATTATTAGTAGAGAAACATTTCATTGGTGAACCGTGACAGCCCTAGTCATGACGCTGATTGAATCATGATTAATTTGTCACTAATCAATTGAGAAATACCCCCAGAAGCGCCAACTTCTCTTAAATAGTTTCCAGTATTAATACGTGTGCAGGAATAGTTTAAGTACACTGAAAGCACAAGCCAATCATATTCTGAGAATGTTGTGGGACATGTTGCAGGAAACGCTTGAGCTCCAGATGTCTGAAGTGGAGATGTTGCAGAGCATGTATCCGAGCCCAGGCGAGTTCAAACTGGACGATGGTCCGAAGACTCTGAAAGAAATACAAGCCTTCCTGGACGATAAAATCAGAGCTCAATACCTGGAAAGTCGTATTGGATTTACTGTCACTATCAGTTCAGGAAAGGTATGCACTAAGTTATGATTTAGCTAATGAACAAATATCTTTGTTCCTGTTGCCCGAACTTTTTTTTAAAAAAAAGGAAAGAAAATTCTAAAATGTTTATCAGTGAATTTTTGAGAATCTGATGTGCCATTAACACTTGTATTGGCAATCTGCTCTACCACTGAAATTATTTATGCAATATAGTTTCTTCAGTCTAGTCCAGTTTGACATTTGAACATGAGAAAGATGAGAAGAAAGCATCCCAACCTACATACCTTAATTTTTTATGACTAACACTTAACACAAAATTGGATTAGGAATTTTGATGCACAAGTAAAGCACATCTATAGATCTATATTCTGACGTTGTAATTTCAGAAACAGTCGGCGGAATTGGTGTGCCACTTGCCTCACGAGTACCCTCACACAAGACCGGAACTATTTTTACGTGCCCCTAACCTCGTCCGAGAATCTCAAACACTGCTCAATGAAGACCTTAACGAATTTATGTCCAGTCTCGACCGCGGGGAGATATGCATTGGATCAATTATTGACTGGTTACGAGAAAACATTCATCTTTATGCATCCCAAGAGACTCCTATTCAACACGAAAAGAAGTCGGATTCGAGAATCGATACCGTTTTTACCAGACTCTGGATATACAGTCATCATATTTATAGTAAATTTAAACGCAGAGATATCTTAGATTGGGGAAGCGAGCTTAAACTTACTGGCTTTTGTATGCCTGGTAAGCCCGGGGTTGTATGTATTGAAGGATATAGTAGCGAGGTCGACGAATTTTGGTATCGTCTGCGGCGCCTTAATTGGAAAAAAATTGCTATTAGAGAAAAGGAGGACTCCGAGATTGGTAAGAAAAATATTAAGACGTTGCGAAAATTCTTGGCATTTGAAGAGATTGGTTTCGATGGAAGGTGTGGTAGAGGTAGAGAGTACCATATGGACTTGGGGAAATTTTACGAATATTTGAAAGAGCACCAGTGCGGAAATATTTTTCAGTTGTACTTTGGTGTTGAGGGTAAGGATGGACCTACTGAATGACATTGAAGAAGCGTATTGGATTAGAATGTTCAAAATATACCAGTCTTCCTTTTGAGGAAATCTTGTACTTAGTTTTATTTGTCAGGCTGAAATTATTTTCAATACGGTAGATTAAATGGACACATATCTGTAAACTTTCCTCGGATTATTTATACTCTTTTCAGTTTGCTACAGTGTGGCAATTCTAGTAATACAATTCTGCTCGACTATTGAAAAGTGTTATTCAATTTGAATATTTATAAGAAAGTGTCAACTGCATGGATGTATGAATTATTTTGTTTTCAGGGACCAATATTGCATATTAAAAAGAACAATGTTTTATATTCCTCATTTCTCAAACTAGTCGACCCCTGAATATCCGGACTTCAGATAACCAGTTCCCTTGGTATCCGCATGGTTTTTACCAGGGACCAATATTTCTCTATATAAAATGACTCGATACTATATAGTAACTGGAAATTCGGTTTCCGTTTACTGTCTGACATATCCGGGAACCAAATAGACAAATTAAGTATAATACATGTTCAGATAACCAGACAATTAAAGAACTAAGATCTGCTATGTTTTGATCTGCATTGTTTTGAGAATAATCAGTGCAATTTCCCATGGATTGAAAGTTGTGTTAATATAAAGGAATTACAAAAACTGGTAATCAGTGTCAGTTAGACTGGACTTGAAATTGAGTTGACATAGATAAGGCTGTCTGTCAACAATAAATAGACTGTCCCATGTCTTGAATGTTCATAGACTGTGACACAATGATACACATGTATAATATTATGTTATTTGAGCAATACATGTATGTGTAAAGGTTTATACTTTGTACGATAAAATGTTAAGTGAAGTTATCTAAGTGTTTGTTTACTAATTTACATGAAAGGGGGCTACTCTTTTACTTGGAACAAAACCGTCCGGATAAACGGGAGTCTACTACATTCAAGTTTGCTATATTATTCTACATAATGTGGCACTTTGTATTTGTGAAAGATTTTCCTCAGAAACTAAACTTTATTGTTAATGTTATTAATAATTATGCGACACACGTTTAGTTATATTTTTCTAATCAATGTTTGATGCCAGTTGGGCATACTGGTGTATATTATTTTCATAATAAAACTTGGTTGTTCTCCTGAACATGAATTTTGTTATTCTTTTTGATTAATTACAATATGCAGTAGTACAAACAACTTTGTTAGGAAATCCTGTTTACTAGACTGAGGTATATTTATTTCCTCCTGTGTTTAATCACTATATAACAATGTATTTTGTTTTACTTCTTATTGTTTGTATATATTTCACTATATTTCTGCACCACGAATGTTATTCTAATCTGTAAATAAGGAGAGGACTGATATAAGTGTTTTCGCTTCTGTCCAATCCTTTTGAAATTTTGTCAATAAAATATGTCGAGATAAAATCGAGGTAAATTTTGGCTAAAAGTTATTAAAGACGATGCATCCTAACAACAGTAGACATTAATGAGCATTGCAGTATGTCTACAGGATTTGTAAATAATGACACAGAACCATATATAACAGTATTCACTTTTATTACACCAGTATTTTATATCGTACGAATATTGTTCATGAAAATCACATAACATTGTTCTAATCACAGATGTAATGTCTGTATAAAATATGACATCTATTGCTGACACTATAAACAATATTTTGTTCTGATTAAACCAGTATTATGCAATGCGCTATAGCTGGTCTATAACAATGTAAAATACAGATTCTACTGGTAATATACATCTAGAGCACTTGCCATAGAAGCATCATCTTGAAAATATATTAATTCATTCACTCATTTCACATTCAATGCTGTTCTGGCAGTGAAATACATGCATGTAGTAAATTTTCTTCATGAATGGTATGATCTGAGGTATTAATTAATGAAGAATTGACAATTTCGTTCCTAATAAGGCAATGACAAATATACACGTGCTCCTTTCAACAGGGCGCTGTTCCACTGAAAGATAGTAGCGCTACGAGTCGTAACTCCCATACATTAACATTGATTGAGCTACAATTTTCTTAGTGCTACGATAGTTCTGTGGAATGGGGGCCAAATTATATTACATTTATTAGTAAACTAAAAGTTAGGAAAGCAGAAAGTACTTTAACAACTGGGGCGAACTTCACAAAACTGCTGGATTTGCAGAGAGCGGCTCGTTACTTGACAGCGAGATGGAAAATAAAACAACCTGGCTCAGTCTACTAAGTACCGGTAGACTGGTTTTTTTTTTCTAACCGGACTCTAGCTGAGAGTTGGTCACCAGATACCAGCACAACCAGCTCACTTTTGCTAGAAATTGCTGGATAGCTTGTCGGATATGACCCAGCCGGCAGAAGTAATCTGAAGCGGCGCACTTTCACCTAGCCGGGTTGGCAAATAAAATTCCACTATTGCATATTGCTGGAATCGCCAGGTTTGATTAACCCTCTCCCTGCTGGATTGGACACAGACACAGCTCTTTAGGGCATCTCCGGTTGCCTGCAGCATGGGTAGGGTTAAATCACTAAAATTTGGTAGTCGTTGCTAAATGTTTTCTGGACAAGTGTGTCCTGAACATGCTGAAAGTGACATTAATTGAATTGTACCCATGCGTGCTGAAAGTGATATCAGACGGGATCTGTTGTATGCCAAAAAGACAACATGACATATGTATATCATGAAAGTAGTATTGAACTGAACCCAGGTATGCTGAAAATGATGTCAAAAGTGTGCTGAGAGTGAACATGGTGAAACAATACACTAAAATAAAATATGCAGTGTTGATAATTCTTTGCCAGGACATGTCCTGAAAGTGACTTTGGACAGGACCCAATACATGTGTGTTGAAAATAACATACAGGACACTTGGATGCTGAAAATGACATTCAACTAAGCTAATGTGTACTTAAAGTGACATAGATGTGCTGAAAATTATAGACAGATTAGAACCAGAATGACGTTAGACGGAACCAATTTGTGCTGAAAGTGACGTTAATATTGTGGTTCAAGTGAACTTGGTGAAGCAATTACTATGTAGTGCTGGTAATTCTTTGGCTGGCATCTTTCAATGTTCAGTGTACTTCATATGTGGACTAGGTAGAACTCGGAAGCAATGGAAAAATTCAATTGAAGGGTTGAATCTTCATTTGTTTTCAGTGTAATAATATGCATGGCACTTTGTAGTTTCTTCTTATTAACAAGTTGTTGACACGACGTAACAGATAAGAAATTGGCATGTACATACATGTACATGTATCACTTTACATTTTCACACAGAATACTGGAAATGCAATTCACGCTATGTCAAGAATGGAATATATACTATAGTGTATAATATCTAATGTGGACTGCGGTTTTCATATCTAAATTATGTCAATGATACATTTGTACTGCCGTTAAGACTTTTGTTTTAACTTGGCAATTAAACCACTGTTTTCTTTCTTCATTTGCTGGAAATCCACTGAAATCTTCTCTAGGTTGGCCAGTACTTTGTTATTGGATTCGTTGTCCACCTGAAACAGTACCATAGGGATAATGAGGTCAATATCACAATGTTAATTCTGCAGTCTAGGCATAAATCAGAACTTGCATCATTTGCTGCTATAGTAAATATATTGTGTATGCCAAGGTTTAGGTCCTGCTGCACTTCGACCCTATCGTAAACCCGAGCACAGGCCCATAGAGAAATTACAAGATCTACCCTAGAGTCTTAATTAATATAGAAATCAGTGAAATCGTGATAGATCACTATGAATGATCATGGGATATTTATTGCAAAAGGTAACATGTTAAATTACAGTGATTAACTTTTTAACTCAAATTACAGTGATTAACTCCTTAACTATCTCACCTGTTCTTCCAGATCTCTAATTTCTCTCATAATAACTCCAGTATCTTCCACTGTCTTAATCAGGGCATCGCAGTTCTACAAAGAAAAATGTAAAATGCTGATAACATTTGTAACACGGACTACCTATGGTAGTTTTTAATCATTATTTTTAGTAACAATTCCAATGAAATAAAAAGAATAATTTATCCTTACTTCATGCAATGCTGCTAAAAATCTGTAGGCTTTCTTCACAGCTTCATCTCTCTTGGCATCCTACGGAAAAAAACACCACAATAACATATAGAAGCCTTTCTAGACTGTAATAAATACAAATCAAATGCCCAATTTATTCACGCTTTATATAAATTTTATATTTAATAGTTTTGCCGTCTGATTTAATTTCTTCCTTAAATGCATCTAACATGCTCTTGAATTGCTATTTATGTTTTATATCACTGTGGAAGTATTACACTTGCATGCTCTTGAAACATTACTATATCATACATGCATACAGTAATTGAGTAAACGTACCTTAAATATTAATTCATCTGTTACAATAAACGTTCTGTCAATTTTCCCTGATAAAGAATTAATTTCCTTCTGGATTTCCCTCGTGTCGACTAGCACCTGTAAAATAAAAATGTCATCCATGCATTGTTCCATTTGATAAAAACAATGATATTAATAAATCCTGATAAGTTCACTTCTGGTTATCTATGAAACCCCAAATACACACCTTGTCAATTTCCTGTTTCTGTTTCTTGATATTCGAAACAATTTCCATGATTTTCCTGGTATATGCAGATCGATTAACATCCTTTGTCATTCTCTCATATTCCGATTGCTGCAAGATAAAATTTTAAAGTTCTTCAGATAACGAAAGCAAGCAAAGAAAATAAGAACTGAGCACAAACTTACTCTTCAAATTAGAGCCAGAATAATAATAAGAAGCTTTATTTAACGTTGGATATGTATATAAGAGAAGAAAAGAATAATAACATTGAAAACCTGCGTTTAGCTTGGAAAATATGGAGAGAAAAACATAATATAAAAACATGGATTAAAAACATGACACTTGAAATTTTAATTGACTAAATATATATCCGAGAATATAATATGTGTCGTCATACCAGTTGTTTTTGTAGTTCTTCTTTATGCCTAGTTTCGTCTGCCACAGCTTTCATCTTCGCACGGAATGCTTTAATCTCTTCTAGCTTCTTCTGAGCTTCAGACTAAACAAACATCATTATGTCCTCAAAATATGCAAGTTTTGGTTTGAATTGAGTTTAGAGCCACTTTCAAAATGTTATCATTCACATCAAGCATTGTCAGTTACAACATGAGGAAACCTGCAACATCTGTAATGAAGTGCTTTCAGTAAACCTGTGAGCACTGGATTGTACTATAAAGGCATTGTACAGACAATACATCCTATCATGATTGTCAAAAATGTAACTTCTGCAAACATTGATGCTAAGCTCAAGAAATACCACAACTTTATTTCAAACATTATTGTTTTACATCACCGCAGGAACTTTTCACGAATACATGATGATTATTTCAAATATATAAACTTATACATTTTATTAAATGTGTTTATGCAGTTAATAAGGTAGTCGTTAATAGCTCTTCACAATCTTACTGATGTGGACCAGTAGGCCACATATATACAGTATTACAAAGTCCACAAACCTCCTTTTTTGAATTAAGGTCCCGAAGTTCCCTGAATTGTTCAATGAGTGGCGCTCTGTGTTTCTCCCACTGACCGGCTAGACTTATCAGCCTCTGTCCACTCTTGTCCACTACCTCCTGGAAACAATAGGCCGAAAATGACCACCACATATATAAGCACTCATAAAATCTACATTAATAGATCCTGATTTTATTTTTTTATTGTATTTTTTCTTCTTCTCCAATTTGGGTGTACAGTCACTTTGAAGATTCTTTCACTTATGTCACCGATTTTTTTAGTTTAGGGCAGGAGGAAACACAATATCTGTCATCATTTCCACAAAGCAGTTACATTAGCTCTCTTCAGATCTCTCATTAGCTTTCTTCAGAAAATAATCGGAGGGGGTAATTTTTCAATGTCAATGGTGGGAAAATCTGTAATTGCGGATTTTCAAATGACTCTCCACCCAGGACCTCCTCTATTTCGAACACTGTTATTTTAGAACGATTTCATACTGAACTCAAAATGTTATTCACATATCCTCATATAAAATTTGAGCTTTCAAATCAAATCATGAAATTGTACTCGAAGGTGTAATCTTTCGTCCAGAACTAGCATGGAATATTGCACTAAGATGTGGCCCCAAGCTGATACTCACAAGTCAAGGATGACAGCTGTGTTATGACATGGACATGAAACTCGAGATTTACCTGTAATTTTGCTATATTATTCTCCGCGTCGGGCAACAGATCCAGCGTCCTCTTCTTCACAGCAAACATCTGCTGCTTGTCCTCCGCCTGGCGATCTGCGGTAGTTATCTCCTCCTGCATCTGCTGCTGACTGGCCGTGAACTTCCTGTTCTCGAGGTCAAGCTGCTCCAGACGAGACGCCAACTCGGCCAATTCTGCTCGCAGCGAGTCCGCCTCCTCCTCTCTCTTCTGTCTTTGTTCCTGGTGAGAATATTGTCAAAATAGCTATTTACCCCTTTTCTGCTGGATTAGGCACAGACGCTAATCTTTGTTACATCTCCAGCATGTAGAGTTAAAAGTACAAATTCAAACATCAACATTTATTCTTGTCTGAAAAGCCATCAATTCAGTGTCCTTGCTCAGATAGGTATCGCTAGGCAAATATCTCAATAACTGGAGAACAATCTAGCCGCTGATATAGATAAAGGAATATATCCTGGGTGTGTTCAGCCTACACTACTTTTCGCTACATAGTACAATGCAGTGCTACGTAAGCCGTTCAGACTGCCTATGTAGTAGTAATTTTCACAGGTCTGAACTTGTAGAGTTTTGTAGGAAACATTTAGTAAATGACTGCAAACTGATTTGCTGCTATTTTGCATTTAGCCAATGACTACTTTGTAGAATAGCAGTGTAGTGTAGTGAAATGTAGTGCAGCCTGAACACATCCCTGGAACACACAACAAAACATCAGAAAACACTTTTTACCTCCTCTGTGTCTTTGGTCGGCACTTCACCTCCTATCTGAGCCATTGTCTTCTCTTCATCCTGCAACACAAAAATTTCTCAATAAACCTGTGAGCACTAGCTGGTACTGACAAGACCAAGGATGATAACTGTATTGCCATGGTACAGACAGCGCATCCTATCACGATCCCATCAGAATGGTAACTTCGCGAACTGTTGATACCAGGCTCCAGGTACAGGATTTGAACCCATGGCCTTTCATAAATTGTGGAAGAACTAATAATAAAAAATATATATTTGGGAAAACAATGTCTTTTGCTGAATATGAATTGTCTTTTTGACTATTTATTCACCTTTCCGAACATTAACTTTTCCGTGTGTGCGAATCGTGAGCCTTTAGTTTTGCCTCCAGCCTTGGCTCGAGTGCTGATGGACGAGATGACCTGCTGCAGATCTCGCATGACCTCAGAGTCACGTGCGCCTTCGTGTCGCTGAGCATCTTGGCGTAGTCTGTCAGCTATCATCTTCCGAATCTTTCCCCTCTTCTTAGCTTTGAAGTCCTGTGGACAAAGAAATGCAGATTACACAAACTAACATGCCAAACAAGGCATATTTATATTTGTTTTTCTTAAACTGGGGTTTAGAGCCACTTTCAAGATTATTTCACTCATATCATGGTTTGTCAGTTTATGGCAGGAGAAAACCTTCAAAATGTGTATATACATTCTATTTGTACCGCATGTACTGTAGTTAACAGCCTGAGCGAAATAAAGTTCTGTTCTGTTGAACATTGCAGTAAACCTGTGAGCACCAGATGGTATCGACAGCCCAAGGATGATAACTGCACTACCACGGTACAGATAGCTGCACATCCTATAATGATCGCATCACAAATGTAACTTCTGCGAACGTTGAATCACAGCTCCAGGGAAAGCAATGGTTTACAAATATGTGATAAAAAGTGCTATCTTGAATGTCATCAAGCGTGCATGAAGACCAGATCTACTGTAATATCTTGAGGGTAACCATGACGATGACCCCTGACCTGCTGGGAGAGTCGAGATGCCAGTCCCGAGCTGTTCCACTCCGCCTCCCACTCCTGGTGGGTGGCCACCTCGGACAGATTGCGCTCCAGAACAGACGGCGCTGTATCGCGGTGGTGCAGCGTCTGCTTGGTGATGAATGGAAGACTTTGATTGTAGTAGGTCCGTATTTCTGAAACAGTGTGCAAGTCAGAGCTGGATGTTAACATTTGTATGTTTGAACTGCATTTTTCATGTCCCTTTTAGTTATCTCCCTTTATTCATAAAATTATCTAGGAAATATGAAGAAAGTGACTTAATATTCGCATTTTGTGATGTACATCCTGTATTCAAAATTAATTTATCTTATAGAAATGTGCCATGTATTTCTGAAACAGTCGGCAGCCAAAGTTTAATATTAAGGTTTGTGTGTTGTTATTATTAACAAAACTTTATTTCATGTCCTCTCAAATTATCACCCCTTACAATATTTCTAGTAAATGGATAGCGTAATAGACAATTTGCATGTTGTGGAACATATCCTGTACTGAAATCAAACCTTTAGGTATTTTCTTGGTCAGATCATCCAAACCCTCTGGAATGATTAGATGAGAAGAATGGAAGTTGTGCATACAAGAGGCACCCTGCAAGCAAAGAGAGAAAAAAATACATTTATTATGTTTATAGTATCGAAAAACATCCTTACTGGTAAAACATATCTTCTTCAAAACCATTTGTAAATAGATATCAACATGATTAATAAAATGGTTTCTAAGGAACTCAATCAAGTCCAAAGCTTACCTCTCTCTGCCAAGTGGGAGGTTTGCCTCTCCATGTGATACCTTTGTTCTTCAAATACGATGGCGTCCATGGTGAATGCAGTTGCTGAGCAACTACTGCTGAAATAGCTCGCTGTAAAAGCACCGACGAACCTGGAACACGAAAATACTTCATCAACCACCAAGTCATAGTTGGTACATTCGTTACTGACATCATTGCATAATAATGTACCTGCACAGAAATTTGATTCCTACATTAGTCAATATTTCCTGCTGTTGCCTCAATATTCTACCCACTGCAATGTGACTGAAGTAACCACCAGGTAAAATTGATGTGGGTTTTACATTGTTTTTCACATTATTTCAGTGTTGTAGAGCGTTTTCGATTCAATATCCTTGTTGTCGAGGCAAAATGTATGCGCATGCGTAGTGAGTATTCCCCACGATAACAAATCGAACGCGAAAATCCGTTGTCGGACAACGCGCACACCAAACAACATGTCA
>JAULBP010101633.1:0-10853 GCA_032355345.1 Lepetodrilus pustulosus
CATGTTAAAACTTTTAAAACAAAGGAGTCCCCATTCTTTTGTTGAGTAATTTATTTCTAAGAATTGACCGTAATTTTTATTACGTTCATCGAGGTATGAACGTAATAAAACTGACAGTCAATCCTTAAGTAATCAATGCAATCTATAAATATACATTCATTTGTGATATTTCAAGTTTCCATAATTTTTTATTGCCAAAATCGCTTTCGTAGATCCACACCGGTACGAATTCGATCGAGCAGTTAATGTTCCAAAGAACACATAAATAGAGATACGTTCTTTTACTGAATTCATATAAACTGTGATATATTTATTTTACAACTATCCAATGTTGGGGAATAAGTACATAAGCACATCAGTAAATAACAACTTTTGTATGGACAAATCAAAACGTAAATAGTCTCAGGTAGAAATTCGTTTGTCTGTTATATAGGTCAACCATCTGTGATTCCATTTGTTTCAGAGGATTGTAATATTGTTGCCAACGTATATTCATGTAAATTACGACTATTTATAGACCAACTAACGTAGAGCAGGATATGTTGTACAATTGTTGAAAAGGGGATACCGGTAATTCTCACTACTACATAACGTATAATAGGTAACCGCATTTCAGATGGTCGCATACTCGCCGAGGTCCAAACTGGGTACACTTCTGCCAGACTTCCCGGATGTAAAAGACATCAAAATACCCACCAATATCGACGAAACTAAGGTAAACATCATTTAAAAAAACTAATTGTCTAGTCTTAAAGTGGCAGTGGTCGGTATATCTACTGTATAATGGCCCGTATGATGTCTACTTATCCTTATTAATGTATAGCCATTGTTACCAATACAGGGTCTCATTCCACATAACAATCTTAGCACTACGAGAGTTGTAATTTCAATGACATAAACATATAAGATCTACGACTCTCGTAGTGCTACGATCGTTTTGTGGAACGGGGTCTTGATGGGTGTCGTGCTTCTGTTTTCAGGTGATAACATTCCTAATGATGTACCGCACTCACTGTCAGCGGATACTGGATACGGTCATCAGAGCCAACTTCGACGAGGTAGGCTACCTTTAAACTGAATATCAATAGTTAATGTATATGTTATTTCAATGATGTACAGGAACCTCGTGATTATGTGTCAATTAAAAATAAATGTTGTTAAAACAAACACGCTCAAAAGATCGAAAACAATTGTCACAAACGTCTTTGAGAAGGATTACAATATTGAAATATAATTGACAAGGACAAAAATATGAACCTGAATATGTTTACATAAACCTTGTCCAATATTTTCAGAGGCGGTTTCTTTCCAAAAATTATTATTTTTTAAAATGGAAAATTAATTGACCAGGAGCTGTGATTGCGAAACTTTCTGAGCACGATTTCATGCTCATGCTCAAATTGTATATGAGGATTTATGAACAAAACTCTGAGTTGAATATGAAATCGTACTCAGGAAAGTTTCGTAATCTCGGATCAAGGTCTACGTTCTACACATTAATTGATGACGTCACTTCCTGTTTGCAGGTACAGAGCTTCCTGCTGCACTTCTGGCAGGGGATGCCCGCGCACATGGTTCCCATCCTGGACTGCCAGGCTATCGTGATGCTGGTGGGCGTGTGTGACTCCATCCTGTACAAGGCCATTGCCAGCGTGCTCATGCCCACCGTGCTACAGGCCCTGCCAGACAGGTGGGTCTCCCACAGTCGTGCTGCAGTGTGATGTGGTGGTGGTGGTGTTTGTGGTTGTGGTGGTGGTGGTGGTGGTGAAGATGATGAATCAATGATGATGTGGCAGTGGTGGGGATTGTGGTCGTGATTGTGGTGTTGTTGATAGTAGTGGTGATGGTGGTGGTGGTGGTGTTGGTGAAGATGATGAAACAATGATGATGTGGCAGGGTGGGGATCGTGGTGGTGGTGGTGGTGGTGGTGGTGAAGGTGATATTTATGATTATGGTCATGATGGTGGTGTTGTTGGTAGAATAATTACATTGTCTTTTTATTATTGGGAACTATTTCTTTAAATATGTTCAGTCATTATGGGATAGGTGCAATATTGTCCGTATTGTTTCGGTGTGAATACTAAATACCCCAACCAGCGGCCCCTTTTTATTTATTCGTGTTTGGACATCAGATGAAGCCCCGTGTATAAATGAATGAATTCACTCACAGGAGTCTAGTCTGTCATAATTATCCTTCAATATACATGAAAACGTTCTGTTTAATTATCATGTTGTGATAGCCTTGCTTCTTCTGTCGCCCAGTCTCACCCAGGTGATCCGACGGTTTGCACGACAGTTGGACGACTGGTTGAAGCAGGCCATGGAGACGCTCCCAGAAAATCTGCAGAGGACCAAGTTCGACTGTAAGTGGACTCTGACACTAGAGCATGGCGCGCGTCGACTGGGTTGCAAAGTTTCCCCCGCGAACATGTCATACAACAAACCTCTTCATGTCCCGGTCCTCAGAGCATTTAGATGAGACATATGATATATCTGCCAGATTGTCCCCCGTTGTTATTGCAGAAGATGTATGACAGGAGCGTTCTATAGAGTTCTGCTATAGATTGATAGGCTGCGATGCCAATAGATCCCTCATCCGTGCAGCCAATCGGTTGATAGCGCAGACATTATTTTACTCCGTCCAATGCGTATCAGTTATATTCACTATACGGATCGGGGCCTTCAATCGACTTTGTATCTGGGGATGGCAATGGTTGTTTGTTGGGAATATAATATTCAGAAAACTCTATTTGTCATATTTGAATTTATTACGCAAAACGATGTCTTCGCTATCTATACCCATGCTTCCATGGACTATCTGGATTCACTGATAGCGCAGCGCTATCGATCAATTACGCAAATCGGCCAATGGCGAATAACAAATTCTGTTTTCTCTACATTGCGAGGCTGTGACGAATTTATTTCAAGGTACACAATTACAAACATACACTGTTTTTACGAAATCACGTTGACGTTGCAGTGGCGAGGCGCTTCTCTCAGGTGTTGAGGCGCCAGACGTCCTTGAACCATCTGTGCCAGGCGGCTCGCAGCGTCATCCACAGCTCCGACATCACCTTGCAGATGTTGGAGGACTGGCTCAGCATCGACCTCAACAGCATCGTCAAACAGACGCTCTATACAATGGACCAGTATTCCGAGAGCGAACACGAGACCATATACAACTGTGAGTACACCCAGTCACAGCCGACATCACAGTTACTTGTCCTGTCCGAGGATCCTAACAAGAAATCACAAACATGTGCTGGGTGGACACGTTTACATCGGGTGTCCTTGTTTAGTTTGAGGATCCACACTAGGTGTCCTGGTCAGACGTTTACACACGTGACTCTGTATGTTGGCAGTTGACGCTGAGGAATTAACTCAATTTCAGTTTTACCATTGCTCCAAATGACGCAGTGGATTTGTTTTCTGTTGCATTTGGTATGCATTTTGCTGCAATGGGCATGTGTTCTGTTGCAATTGGTATGCTTTCTGTTGCAATGGGTATGCTTTCTATTGCAGTGGGTACGTTTTATATTGCAATGAGTATGCTTTATGTCTTAACGGATATGTTTTCTGTTGCAGTGTGCACGGAATTCGAGCATCTGCTCGAAGACCAATCCCCTATAGAATCGTACATCGAGTGGTTGGACAGCATGGTGGACAGGTGTGTGATGCAGGTGAGTTACCTGTTCATGCCACCTGTATGTAATGACAATTAACAATGCTTCTGGGCACATTCTTAACACTGTTCGGTGTCCTGTTCGGTGTCCTGTTCGGTGTCCTGTTCGGTGACACCCGAGACGACACTGCATGCTAGGATTATGTTACAGTCCTGTTACAGGACTCTTTATTGTTTGATGTGTAACGGAACTGTGCAGTATACATTGAGAAAACACAGGACTAGAGGTGCTAACGTTCGAGTCAGATCATATCCGTCTTAGCCAAAACAAATGCGAAAGCTTCTGATTACGATTTCATACTCAAGTTTCATTTGTGTATGGAGATATGTAAACAAAGCTTTGAATTGAGCATGACGGTCAGTACTATATTTCCGGTATATGCCTTTGTCTGTGCATGAACAGTACACGATCCTCTGAAAAATTGTGCCATAACCTGCGTTTTCTTTCTACCAGGGCTGCACCATAGTTCAATGCGCACGTAAATCCACACTACATGTATTTGTGATACTTATCATCCATTTTATATCGCCAAAAATCATTGTGGGGAATTCGATTTACCGGTATCAGTGTATTAGCTATCGGCAAAGACAGCGCTACCAGTCTCTTAGTGGATAAGAGAGCTTCGTGAAAGGATACCCTGATGTTCCAAAGGCAAAATAATTAGAGTTACGTTTCCTTTATTCATATAAAAATATACATTTTTGGTAAGTATCGTGTGTTGGGGCAGAGGTATGCCTACATCAGTAAATAACAAGTTTTGGGAGAACAAATGTAAGTAGTCTCGGATATAAATTCGTATATCCATAATACAGGTCAACCATATGTGATATCGTGCTTTTAAAGTATTCCATCTTGACCGAGTCTCATCTCATTGACCTTGCAGCCCAGTCTGAAGAAGCCAGGGAGCATGCGCAGACTGGCCCGGCAGTTCCTGTTGATGTGGTCGTGTTTCGGAACACGTGTCATTCGTGACATGACGCTACACAGTTCCCCCAGTTTTGGTGAGTAGACTGTAATAAATAATATAGATATGTATGTCTCAGGTGCTTCCGATCCCGGGATTCGAACTAGAGAAATGTATAATGTATTATCTGTATTATTTGTTGAGGAGCGGTATTGAAATAAGCTGTACAGCTTGTTTATCAATCCTCATTCTTTGCTGAATAAAAATATGTTTAAATCAACTAGACTTGCTGGGTTAAGATCTACTGTCTCTGATTTTTTATTTTTGAGACCACTAGGAGCATGTTATATCTCACCATGCTATATATTTAGATATATATCAGCTGTATTTGGCGCATTAGCTCCACCACATAGGGGCAAACTCAAAGCGAGTAAACATTGAAAATATATAATCATAGGTTAAAAATACATGAAGAGGAAATACCTGTTTTAGCGCTGAATAGAGCTATATTGTTATTTTTGTACAAGCAAACGTAGCAATTATTGAAAATCATACTCCAGCATGCGCCATTATATTAATTCCAACGGAGCGTCCTCGCACTTGTTGAGTAATTAGTGTCAGTGTAGATCTACGTGTTTTTCTTCGCAGACTATCTGTATGCTTTGGCGGAGTGACTTAATAATCGTAGTGATTGTGAATTGCAAATGCCCATGATAATACTGTACTGTATTTTTCAACGATTATGATTCACTTCATCGCAAATATTCCTATTGATAAGTTTAAATGCGGTTCCAACCCGTCACCTTGGATAATATGAATAGAAGAAATCCTTGATATAGTGTGGAATTGTCCCCATATGTATAATAGGAAGTAGTTGCTTTACACAATATTTCAACGTCTATCTGTCCAATATATATATACAAATGTGAAGACCAGACAAATTCACAAAAAGGTAAAATATACCCCTGTATAAAACCCAACTTTGACATGGAGGAGTATATATTTCTTCCTCTAAAACTATCTCGTCCTTTACTTAAACTAAGAACTAGCAATCTTTTTTTACCATTTGAAACAGGTTTACTCTCTGTACTTCTAAATTATATTATTTAGGTCCTAGATAGCAAGGTTGCGTGACATCGGCGGTTTGTTATCTATCAAAATTTAGCTAGTGTACTTTCATTCACACTCATTATGTAAATATTCATGTGGGTTCTTTTCATTAAATAAATATCTTACCATTATCACGCTCTTGGGTTTGTTTTGATTTATTTCAATTAATGCTAATTTCCTTTAACGCTTCCACTGCGTAAACCTTTGTAACACCATATATTAATAGAACCTGCCCATTCTGTAACCTACAGAAACCAGATGACGAATTTCATTTTATATGTCCGTATTTTAGAAACGTAAGAGAAATATATCTACTGAAGTATTACCACAGTCGTCCAAACTATTATTAATTACAGCAACTGTTCTCCCAATTGTCAAACCGACGCCTACCAAATATTAGAAAACTAGCGAAATTCATAGAAATTATTTTCTATGCATTCATTGTTTAAATATAAATATACTCATTGTATAAATTCAAAACTCTGTTTCCATGTACGACTGTGAGTGGGTTTTTTTGTGGAAATAAATTGATTGAGGAACCTATGATATTTTATTAAATTATCGGCTTCCGGACATAGTTCTATCGATGTACTTCCTTTTGATAATTCAGTAGGTCAATAAGAGTCATTATTGTCGGAGAGATAACAGCATTCTGTTGATGAGCCCTGACCTTCTGTCGAATGTCGAATGTCGCCATCTGTCATCACACTTCGGAGAGATGGATACATATATCAGTTAGTAGGTCCCATGTCGTAACTTACGATATATACAGTTTGCGTATGTGGTGTGACCTTCTGACATATTACTACTTCTACTAGTATATTCAGGGCCGTAGCTAGCCATCGGGGAGGTGAGGGAACTACAGGGGTCGTCGTTTTAATCTGATATATAATTTAATAAATCGAAATGTCACTTTATAATTTTCATTTAGATTAATTCCTACTTAAGTTTCTATGTTTTTCTCGTTTCCAGGGTCCTTCCATTTACTGCACCTGATGTTTGATGATTACGTCATGTATCTTGTGGAAAATCTCTACTGTCAGGAGAGAGCGAACGACTTCCTGCGCGCCATAAAAGGAGAAACGGCAGACGGTAAGACGAAAATCATTTTTTGGCAGCTTGGGTTTACACTTCCCAAGGAGTTGAGGCGGGATGAGTCAATACTGATGTACTGACTTGGTAATAAGCCTTAGAGCGTGTATTTGGCGGGTTATTAAATTACGTAAATGTCTGTAAGTGCTGTCCAATTATCTTTCTTTTCGTTTGTCATATACTCAGCAAAAGTAATTAAGGGCCAACAGATATTATATACTGACCCTTTCTACACAATTTTTGTAACTGTCTTGAGGAATTTGGCACCATTCTTCCTATCTATCCGCAGATTAAAGGCGTTTGGAAATTCTTCATTGTCAAAATAATATAAAGCTTCATTTATCAGTCGAAAAGGGCTATAGTGGACCTTAACCCTCTCCCTGCTGGAGTATGCATAAACACAGCTCTTTAGGGTATCTCCGGTTGCCTGCAGTGGGGAGAGGGTTAAAGGCATACAATCACAGATGGTTGTTTTGGACTAGTTCTTGGCCACAACTGCAAAGTGCATTCACTTGACATATCTAAAATTATGTTTGTACTTCCAAAAACATTTCCATCGCTGTATGGTGGACAAAATACGCTAATGTGGATAGAATGTTTTTTACTAGTGGTCGTCAATCTGTATTTCGTTTTCCTATGTATATGACTATGTATACAAAGGGGCATAACTGGTCTACGCTTACCTGGAATTCAAAGTGGTAGGATTCGATTTCTTAGAATTCCTTCACACATCAACTGATGCATCAAAGACAAGATAATTAATAGTCCGTCGCACTCATTCATATAAAATATTAAATTTATGTTAACTATCAAGTGTTGGTTGGGGAATAAGTACATCGGTAAATAACAACTTTTGGGTGTAGAAATCAAACGTAAATAGTCTAAGACAGAAATTCGTTTGGCAATTATCTAGGTAAACCAACTGTGATTATATGCCTTTAATTAAGGTTGTTGAGTATAGATAGGGCATATATTTGTTGATAATGAACGTCGTTTTAGAATTATTTCTCTAGGAGGTTCAAATACTTGAATCTAAATTGTCCACATTTTGTATACGGTAATTGTAATATAGCATAATGCTTAATCGTCTTTCAGCGTCGATTGATGACGTTATACTACCAGATCCAAGTATAATAAAGGAAAATTTGATGACCTCATCTGACGCCATGGCCTTGACCCCGCCTATCCCAGAACGAGGTTCAGTGATCACAACCACCCGGAGCATCATGGGACAAATGACGAGTAAGTTTCAATTAGTGTGCATGCCCTCCTGATTACGATTTTAGTAAAATAGTTTGTCTATTACGTTCAGGAACTCTTTAATTGCTTGCCTAAGTTGCATATGGTTCCTAACATCTGTGAATGTCACCCTGGGTATCGTTTCTGGAAGCTGTCTTATCTACTACGAGACCATAAGAACTCTCGTAACGATCTCTAATACATGGCGCTCGTGCACTTACGGTATTGGTGGATAAGAGAGCTTCGAGAAACCATACCCTGGGTATCCTTTCACGAAGCTCTTTTATCCACTAAGAGACCACATCGCTCTCTTTGCTGATAGCTAATGCACTGCATGATACCCTGGTAAATAAAAACCTGTATTACTCCCTGATTTCAGATTACGACGAAGGAAATGGTGTGACGTCATCGTCCTGCAACGAGAGGTTGACCAATCAAAACAAAGTCCTCACCGAGTCACCTCGGAATCGGCATCTGCACGCTGCAGCTCATAGGTAAGTGTGGTGGTGAAACTTTGAGAATGTTTGGAATAGTTGTCTTAATCGAGATCATACCAATAGTGGTCTGTCTTCGTCACATCAGTTACTACGTAGTATTGTGTAATGGATTGGACATGGCTTAAAACTCGACGAGCCATGAAAGCTTTGTGTTACGGCATCTCTGCGCGATATACGACTAGGACATCCGAGACAATTTCAAAATGTTTGCATTTAGGTGAGTAGAATACTAGCGCGCAGTCATTTTGGAGCTTTCTGACAACAAATATCTCGCAGTCGTAAAAGCTCGCAGAGGTCTTTTCATGCATTGCTTTCCCTAATTGAGATGAATCTCCAAAAGTTATCATCTGTCTTCTCAAATTTCCACAGCAATCCTGGGATGTATCAGTCGTGTTCTTCATACAGCGTCCCTTATAGTCAAGTCCACAAGAACGGACCGCAAGCAAATCAGATGCAGTATGGCTATGACGTCACTTCCTCTCAGGTAGGCATTTATTAGGGGTGACTATCACAGGTAATTTCACTATCACGATAGTATTGCGATAGTTAGAATTACTATCACGATACTATCACAATTTGACAAAAATATCGCGATAGTATCACGATAGTACTCGAGTATGCAAAATGAGTGTTAAATGCATACAATTACGGGTTTGTTTACATATGTCATGGCCAAACATTTTATTGGGCAACTAGCTACAGTTCACACGCTCCTCTTATTATCTTGTCGTTGGAACATCACCCATTATTACTTTGACAGTGTTCAATCGATTAGGGTTATCGGGTTTTGCCGGAACTATACATTGCAATATCTGTTCAATAAAAGCGAATCCCTCGAGCAATAAAAAAAACAAAAAAAAACTATCAGAACTATCGATAGTCCATCATACTATCGACAATAGTTATCGATTGTTACGATTGCTATCGGGACACACACTATCGCAACATGTCGACTTGCCATTACACCCCTAGTTTACAGTCACTTTCTAGAATCTTTCACTAAATAATCATGTGCTACGTAAACAACTTTAGAACAGAATACATATCTTGATCCACATTTAATCAGCAGGCCACAGTTGATGGAAAGATCAAACTTTCCATTAAACTACCCAGTACTTGTAATGTATTTGTCTCTACAAATGTTGTATTCAACAGGGATTGCAATTAACACTCAGCTGGACCATTTCTCCCAATGTTAAAAGAGCAAGTAGAAATTCATAGCATTTATTATTTGTATCACTATTCTGGTGAGCAAGTTTTAAAGCTAGTTTCTATCCCTGGTTCATGTCCTGCTATTATATTATCAATATTCATACTATTGCGCTAGACTATACTCAACAAAATTAATGAAGGCTCACTTGTTGAAGGAATAATCGGCACAGTGATAAAATTGAAAATTATCTGCACACAATTTGGTTTCATCTTAACAAAATGACACTGCTACACATATTACACAATGGCACCTTTTATTTTTTAAAGACTGGTTTACAAAATTGTGTGTAGCAGTGGCATTTTGTTACGATGAAACCAAATAAATTGTGTGCAGATAATTTTCAATTTCATCACTGTGCCGATTATTCCTTCAACAAGTGAACCTTCATTAATTTTGTTGAGTATAGTTATATTTATATATACAATGTACATATATTTTTTATTAAATCTATTTTATGCTCGATAGTTGAAATGACCATATACGTAGGGGACATCTCTGGATCACGCGAGCATGTGTAGACTTCGGCACCAGCCCTGCTACTACAACTCCAGATATCTGATGCAAACACTCCAGAAAAGATATTTTATATTTGTAGCCGTTTGAATGAATTATTAGAAAAATATGAAAATTTAAGATTTTCAGTGTTCATATAATTATAAATAAATCTACTGTCAATACGACAATCTGATTGGTCAACTGTACCCCCAAAACATTGCATTCATACTTCAATGAATGAAATTTGCTTCTTGATTGACAGTTTACTGGTTGCGGCGAATCAACACTAATACATTTCAGTTGGAAATATTACTGCGCAGCGACATTAATAAAAACTTTCTTATGGTAATTTCAGACTATTAAATGAACATAATCTCCAACGATGTATTATGTCATTTATTTATACGGTTTGACTGTCACTTTGTTTACTTTCATTGCGGTATGAATGTAAAAACCGATGTGCAAACTTTTGTATGAACCGCTTCGTGGATTCATACAGTTTGCACATCGGTTTTTACATTCATACCTCGATGAACATAAACAAAATGACAGTCAACCCTTAAATGAATAACCAAATTAAAGTACAAAATAGTGTTGTAAATGAAATAAATGAAGCGTTT
>JAULBP010101644.1:0-10853 GCA_032355345.1 Lepetodrilus pustulosus
AGTACCAGCCTTATATAATAGTGCAGGTAAATAACAAAAAATAAAAATGGGGTCCACATCTTACCCAGCCTTATATCTGAATCCGCTCTGTATCGAACAGCCTTATATCGAGGGGGCACTGTAATAATAATAATAATAATAATAATAAACAATAACCAAACAACAAAAACAAACAAAATAAAAACATTTTTAAAAAATATGAAAATAATAATAAAAATAAAAATGAAATACAGTGTACAATGATTTTAAATAAAAATAAGACGTTTTAAATAAGTATTTTAAGTGACGCACTTCTCAGCCTGTTTCATCAGTGTAACACTGGCCTCTTTCAAGTCAAAGATCATCGGTGTGTTCCAATTCCGTGTGCTGTAAAAGGAAGAAATTAATACAATATAATTTTTTTCTAAAGTGATAAAACAATTTTCTTTCTCAATTTCCTTATTCTAATACAAATTTGAGCTTGAGCATGACATCGTGCTCAAAAATGTTTAGGAATCTCGGGGCCAGGTTTATGACATTTACAAGTACACGTACATTGTTGCAATGTCCTACCTGTATATGTAGCACTGTGATGACGTGGCGACCACCAGATGACCAAAGGCCAGCGACATCTTGATGACTCTGTCTCGGAAGTCCAGCTTCTCTACGGCGTCGTTCATCACGTTGCGGATCTTGACCTGTTTGCTGGAGATGACGGTCGCCTCGAAGTTCTTCCACTCCAGCCTCCTGTCGAATTGGAACGCCAAGAGGGAGCCATTTTGAGCAATGAGAGTGGTTTTGAACGGCAAGTGATTTTTAGCAGTTCTTCATTTTGAACACTGTATCATTTTGAACTTCAGTGTTCATGTGAGTGATTTTGAACAGTGATTCATTTCAAATAACGAGCGATTTTAACAGTGTCTTTGAACAGTGATTGAGTGATTTTTGAACAACCAGTGAATGAATTTGAACGGCAGTGATTTTGAATATCAAGTGATTTTGAACAGAGTGAGTGATATTGAACAGCGATTGACTTTGAATAGTATGTAGGTGAATATGAACAACAAATGATTAAACTTTAAAAGTGAGAGTGATACTGAACATTATTGGCAATCAGTGACATACCGGTCAACCACATTGGCAATGATGACCTGTCCGTTTCCACACGCTCCGGCCACTTGTGTTCCGTCGCTGGACCAGGCCAGGTTTAGGATACTGCCTGTGTTCGGCTTTTCCAGGGCGTATGACCACTGCAACAACAACAACAACAATAATAACAACATAACGGTTGTTCTGTCGAACGTGACCCATGCCACAAAAGAGACTGGAACGTAGAACATAGACAAGCTTGGGACGCAGGATTCGAACACTGACCCCACTCCGGTCACACAGTCGCAGGGTGTTGTACGATCCCACCGCGAACATCTCCCCGTCGGGCGTCCAGGAGGCCGACGTTATCGGGTACTCGTGCGGAGAGCTGCTGTACATCAGACGCCCGTATGTATCCCACACCTGCAACACACAGCACATTATTCCATGTCATGTACATCACCACATTACAATCAAATAGAAACAAAATATTTCTAAATTTTAAATGAGAACATCATAAATCAATGAATGAATGAATGAATGAATGAATGAATGAATGAAAGAATAAATAAATAAATAAATAAATAAATAAATAAATAAATAAATAAATAAATAAATAAATAAATAAATAAAATAAAAATACATAAAAAAAATAATAAAAAAAATAATAATGATACTGAATAAAAATGATAAATTAAATAAAAATTTCATTAGAGAAAATAAAAATAAAAAATAGAATAAATAAATAAATCAACAATTGTTAGCCAATCACATAGCTTCGTACTTACGAAATAAAACACTATGTAATGTATGCCTCGTTACTATGATTACCATCCTAATGTTTATTGCCATGGTTACCAACCTTATAATTACCATAGTCACTAACATTACCTTGTTTTTACTGGGGTTACTGACCCTGCTTATTATCACGGTTACTAACCTAATATCTGTTGCCATTGTAATCAAGGATATATTTGTTACCATGGTTACTAACCTAATTTTGGCTACCATGGTTACCGACTTTATGTGTTACTAAATGTCAAGTTTGTTACTGAAGTTACTAACCTTATATCGGCAGTCTTCGCCTCCTGAAAGTACGAGATTATTGACAGGATTCCAGTCAGCGACCAATATGATTCCTTCGTGCGCCTTCCACTGAAAACACATCATAGAAATCTAAATTTTGTAATTCTTGTTTTACGCATAAGGCCTAAGGACTACATTTCCATACAGTGAGTAACAGAGGAAGTGAACCAGCACTCACCATTGTCGGCTTGGCATTGGCTTGTAAAGATTTGATGACCAACTGTTTGCCATTCGTGAAAAGGATGTGATCTGAATCCGGCCCCCATGTAACAGCATACACTGTGATACCTGGGAAAAAGGCATGTATACATTAAAATAAATTGATAACGAACAAATTATTATGGTGACCACAAGACAGTAAATGTGTGTTAAACATAGTTAACCCTCGCCCTGCTGCAGGCAACTGGAGATGCCCTAAAAAGCAGTGTCTGTGCCTATTCCTATGTGAAAATCAGATCAGGTCTTGAGTTTACAAAACCTTTTTTTATTTCATGCTAAACTCATTATCGTACTCATCATAAAACCATGCATGCAAACTTGAGTATAAAAATCGTACGTAATAATGTTCCGTACCCTTGGAGCCAGCCAAAAAAATAGATATAAATTATAAAATAGATAATGTTATATTTTGTGCAGAATTATTGACTTACTGTTTTGTGTAAGAGTTGACCGAAGCATGCCACTGCGAGACCAAACTTTCACTTGACCGTCCTCACCAGCTGTAACCATAGCAACAATGGAAATCAGTTTTGTGGTACATGTAACCATGGCAACATGGGAAAATTTAGTGTCAGAGCATGAGAAGCTATGGCAAACAGTTTGAAGACACACTAATAGGACGCACTGTCTGTAGAGTGGCAATACATATATCATCCTAAAGTCTGTCAGCACCAGCTGGTGCTCGCAGGTTTCCTGCAACATTCGGCACTACGGAAAACCAATTACAAAAAAAAAACATGGCAAGCTTACCTGTAACCAGGGCCGAGCCATCGTAGCTCCACCGACCCGATATCACCGCGCCCTTGTGTGCATCCACGCTCTTTTCCACACGTCCGTTCCGATTGATAAGGTGGAATTTACCTGAAAGAGTTGATATATGATATTTTTTTTTTACCCGACCCTTTACACTGAACATGACAATATTATTATAGGCATGCTAGATTGCATCTGTCAATCTGTAAATGTGTAGTGGCACGTGGTCTTGTGCATTGCATTGAAAGGGACGCACATTCAAGGTCGGCTGGTACGTGAATTGGCATCCAAGAACCAGACAATATCTAGGATTCATTCCTGTCCCACAATGCACCACAGGCAGAGACTGGGTACCCGGAAAGATGAAATTGGCATGTAAATGAAAACTTAGAGCCTTGAATGGTAGCTTGGGTAACACATTGAACACTCTGCTTTAGAGCGTGGAATTGGCCCAATATACATGCACATTATTACTACGGTAATATCAACGATCAAAACTTACTTTAAATCTTACTTGCCCAAATTATGGCAAATAGTGATACAAATATTAAATAGAAAAACAAACCACATGATTTTCTACTTGTCCTTAGCATACTCTTAAGCAACCGTCCAAAATCGTCTAGGTTACGATATTGACGAAAATCGAATATTCAATTGGCGAAAACAGTACCAAATTGATTGGTAGGAAACAGTACTTTGACTTATATTTTAAGGAGATAAAGGACTAATTAAAAGGTCTATTGTTTGGAATTTAGACGATATCAATCATTAATTGACAGTTTCTAAATTGAACATTTCTCGTCATTTGCACCATTTTGGATGTTGCCGTTATGCAACTTTACTACCAATAAAATTCTGTATAATGCTGAACACACGAAAGCCCTCGTAGTGTGACAGCGTGTAACACAGACTGTTGTGTTCTAGCTGTCAGGAGAGCATGGTCCGATAGTTGACCTGAATAATGGACAAATTAATTTATATCTGAGACTACTTACGTTGTTATTTACTAATGCACTTATTCCCAAAGACTGTGAAGGGTCGTAATCATATCGTTTTATATTTTAGTACAACTTCGAGTTATGCCCCCTTGCATTAATATAATGAAGCAAAATATATAATAGGGTTGGAATGGGATGTTGTCTGCCATATGGCGGCGGAAACGTTTTTGGAAGTACAAACATGATTATATGTATGTCAAGAGAATGTACTTTGCAGTTGTAGCTAAGAACAAGTCCAAAACAACCATAAATATTTGTGATATTATGCCTTTAACGAAAGTTATCTGGTACTGTAAATATACGGATTCCCAGACATCGAGCGAATGAAGTAATCCTTAAGGAATAAATATATGTCTTCTTTCAACATCATTCTACGGTACTTAATTCTTGTGAATAGTTACAACTATCAGCTGCTCTTTGTAATTACCTATAACTGAGATCAAAGCCTCTTGCAGTGTGTAGACAAATAACTAAACTAATAAAGTCGGAACAACCTTGCAGTATATTAATATATTATATATAGTACGGTCCATTAATTAACTAAGCATACTCATTATCCAAATGAAGGCACAACGGTATAACTATCCTCGCTAATGGCAGGCAGTTCATTATTAATTTCATTTTGTTTGCCAACTGAACCCTCCACGGTGTCAACTGTGTGACGGTCATCAATATTTCATGGAGTTGCAATGATTAGTACTAGCTGTTCATGTTCCGTAGTAATAGTAATGTAAACGGAGGATCTCACATTCGTGTTCATGTGTTACTCAATTTATTGGCAGAACTGATATTATGAGAGACTTTGCCGAGCATAATATCATGTTTGCCAACGAGTATAATACGTTACGGAATACATGATCACGAATGGGAGATTCTGTTTATCACATAACTGTAGAAACTATCGGAATATTGATTTTCAGTAAAAAACACTATATAGGTAAAATGTCGTAGGAACTGGAGTGACGCACGCAGGAAAAATATAGTTTAAAGTAGGTGTGTATTAATAAATGAAAACATAGGTATTTGCATATTTAACAGAATAAATATGTTACCTTTATAGACTGGGTATTCGATAAGTCCCAATAAGAAGGTAAAAAGTAAATCCAAACAGATTTTAACAGCGCGAATGAATACAATTAACCATAATGGTGATTAGTCCATTGTGGTATTTCATTAGTGAAAATAATTATATTTATATCATGAATACCAGTATATTTCACTCCCAGACTCTACTATGTGCATGTGATAATATGATACACAGAAAGCAGACACGTTGTCAACCTCTTCATTCCCAGGACACCAATATATATGTCATAAAGACATTTGTTCCAGCCGCCTCAGAACTGTAGGCTACGACCACAGAATCGTGGTCTGTTCCTCAGTCTGACTCTCGTGTGTTTGCCAGATGGACGAGCAAATATGTACAGACATAATTCTGCCAGCGGCTTAAATTTCCAAGGCGTTTATGACATGCTTCCTGACTTATTACTAATGGCGCGGCAGCTCTGGTTTATTTAGTTTGAGAAAAAAATGTTTGTTTTGGTCGTAGAATTCAAGCGTGCGCTTTTGTTTGTTCAGATAACAGGTTATCTATTAGAGTTTAAGTTCTGTAAACGTCAAACTGCGAGACATGAAGCTATAGCTATTGCGTGATGGGGAAGCAAACACTGGTGGAATTCTGTATAATACTATTATTTTTAATATTGGACTATCGAAATGTTTTCTCCATTTTATATATATATATATCATACTTACGCAGATGCTGATCAATACATTGTTAGACAACAAGCTAACATGTTACAGCTATGCATCTTGGGAGTAATGGGGATGGGGGTAGTCGGGTGAGGGGGCGGTACCTATTGAATCATTCATTAGGCCTCCTTGATAGTAATGTTTAGCCATGATCCATATGCTCGTAACATGGTACGATATCCAAGATAATAAATAATGATATAATAATAGTCATCTGATGGATGCATTTCTGTAATTAAGTTATGAACATAGTCATAAATTCATATTGATTCAGTTTATGCGAATTTCGTCTGGCATCTACTATCGTAACCTAGATTGGCCATTTGTATCGGGGTTTACGTCAAAAGTTGAATAATGAAATTAATCACCACATCTTCATAAGTAGTGGCATGACCCAGTAGTTTTCGATTTTAAGTCGTTACATTCCAAAGTTAAATTAAATTTAAATTTAAACTGCCTCCGAAATCTGCCGCCACCTGTCCCTTGTGTTCGATGTGCACATTTGGAGGTCCCCTAGCTCCTATGAAATCGTCTTTGTTCTCCGTCCAGATCACCCGGTCGACTATAATGCGGGAATGTCCTCCGACCCTGTTCATTGTATTGATCCACCTTGTCATCTATAATGACCCTTGGTCGCAATTTTTATCTTGGTCCGGGTTTAGTTCTTTATTCCGATTTCCTCCAACCCACAAATGCCCTGCCGTTGGTCCACGACACAACTCGCTTTCGTTCTATCCAACGTTGTATTACTATGTGGTTGTCGCAACAGTTGGTATAGTCTGCTAGCCCAGTAGGCCTACATAACGTAGCCAGCTATCTCTCTCTCTCCCTCTCTCCGTCTTGCAACATCCATCTGTCTCTAGGTTAAATGGATGCTGCCTGGGCTTCGCATTCTTTCTTCACGTGTGTTCTATAACCAAGGAGGTAACTTTGTCGCATCTGGAGGGTTATTGTCGCCGACTCCAGGGGGCGTGGCCAACGATGCGTGAACCGCAAACTGCTGTCAATCACCTACAACGCCGGTTGGGTGTTAGATCCGCTGCACAGTTCGATTGTGTTTATGACGGATAGATCTGCACTACGTCTGAGATTCCCTACTGGAGTATTTTACTAGTGTCAGTGTATATATAATAGGGATATTGTGGAGTACCCATCCCTTGTCTATCCCACCCGAAAGTGGGTTCGGTTTCCAATAAGGTGTCATTCTGTTGTACGAGCTTACGAGAACAGGTGAGTGTTTAAGTTTCAGGTTAACATTATTAACGTATACCTGCATGTATATACTTAATGATTAGCGTACAGGTAGATATGTATGCACGCATTCTTTTACATTATCCTTCATACAGAGGTGAATACAGACTTGAAATATCGATGTGCACTGTAATTAAATTAAGAGTTATGTCCCCTGACAAGTTAATTGAATTCCGATTGCGTCGGTATAGAGTTTGAATAAAACAACCGTTCTTCTTTTCTAATTACGATTGTTCCATAAATATTGAAAGAATGATTTCTTTGGAAAATAGCACTTGGTCACGTTTTGAATCCAGCAAGGTGTGAAAGGTGAACGGATTTCCCCTGGGGGCTTTAACATCTATATTAACCTTTTGAGATGTATGGTTTAATTCCTGAAGCCTACCATCGGAATCCCCTTTACAACGTCCCAACTTTGTCCAATAAACCGAGGCTTGGCATCGAAATGAATGCCAACTAGGCGATTTCCTCAGAAAATCAATTTAAAGGTCATACGGCACTTTGGCTTCACCAGTAACTCGTTCGAATCCGTGTTATGGTGTTATGAAATTTCACACTCGTTGGTCGCAAGGTTATTATTTTGTACTATATTAACCTCAGACTAGGAAACGAGAATAATATACTGTTGCTGTCTGCACGTTTAACTGGAAGCTTGAAATCCAAACGGATTTGACATATTTATTAAGATGATCCTAAATACATCCGAAAATTAGCGATCGCTGAAGAAACATCCTTTGTTTGACGGCAATTCCTCGACGAAATTAGATTATTTTTTATTTATTCGCAAAATGTTTTCTTTTATAAATTAAATCTATTAGATTAAAATTCATATCGTGTAAGTCGTAAATAAGATCGGCTTGTTGAAAACCCGGTTTAATTTTAATTACGCGTGAGTTCATGTTACGTTGAATGTATATTACCTATGGCTAACTAGTAGAGTTACGTTCTACATTAGTGAGCTCTGTATCGTACAGTAGATCTAGACTTACTCTCATCAACATATATGTCACTGGACATATGCCAGTTTTGCTCGTAATAATGCAGACATGATATATTGGCTATACCTATGTAATCAATCATTGCATTCATCGCGTACAAAACCTTCGGCATTCAGAATCCGCTATTCAATTGGACGACGCTCACAACACTGCATTGCATAGCTGCTATTAGCTGGCATAATTCACATTTATGTCTTCTCACGTATCTATGTAACAGTTGTTCTCTGTATATCTACATGTATGCCTACCTCGCAACATTCACAAAAATAAATAATACAAACCATGTCGCTCTAACCTCGCGCTCTAAACTCGCAGAAAGTCGGTCAAAATACAATTACATGTATACGTGGTGTGACACTAACAGATATACAACATCAGAAGGATTTTACCGTGCAGTCGACGGGGTTGCTGAACCTATTTTATGCGCTATGGTATGTTTGACAATGCAGCTAACTGGAATATTGAGATTATAAATGAAGGATATGTAGGTTCAACTACCGGTATACTATAAGGAGAAAGAACATTGATTTTGGATAATGCTTTGTGACGATATGATGCAGTATTATACCCTCGGTGGAATACTTAGTAAATTAATAAAGCATTGCTTTCTTTTAGAAGCAACAATAGTTTGACATAGACTCCATTGTTATGCTACTTGGTAGAATATCTCGGTTAATATTATATAATGAAAAACCAAATACGAAAGCATTTCTTATTTTTGTCTTACCTAAACAAGATTTTAAAAAATCTGAATGTTTGAATCATTATTAAAACATATGTGTTTATATTGCTATCACCAAATATTTACCTGGATAATCTACCAAGTATGAGTGTCAGTGCATCCCATGCCAAACGATAGCGAGCAGATAAGGACTCAGACGTGATTCTGCACAAAATAAATTCTATAGTCGTTTCGTTAGCGAACAACCTGCTAACTGGAAACATAAAGCAATACGTAACCTTTATTGTCAATGTTCAGTGAATAGAAACTGTGAGTAAATATGTTAGTTGCCGGGGCACCGTTTCATAAAGTTCCCGTATCTAGTAAGAAACCATTGCCTTTTGTATACTATTAAGCTGTCTTTATATATGGCCATCGGAAAGTTACGAGTGCGTTAATGGTTTTGTGATGACTACTAGGGCTTCAGCAAATGGGTGTACTGACGGTGTCTAGGGCAACCCGGATTATTGTGTCTAGGATAACCCTGATTGTTGTGTCTAGGGTAACCCTGACTATGTCTATGGCAACCTTGATTATTGTGTGTAGGATAACCCTAATTGTGTTGTCTAGGGCAACCCTGACTGTGTCTATGGCAACCTTGATTATTGTGTGTAGGATAACCCTGATTGTTGTGTCTAGGGCAACCCTGTGTCCAGGGTAACCCTGATTCTGTAGGGCAATCTTGACTGTATCTAGGGCAACTCTGACAACCATACACAATCCGAACATCTAGGGCGAATACGAAATAAAGGGTTACTACACACAATTGAAGTATAGCTACTACAAATACCTGTGGTTTAATGACACAGAACTGTATGCAACCTGATTCCGATACAACCACATGCTGTTCTTGTGTTGTGTCGGGTCAAGTCCAGTTCATCTAGGTCAGGCGATACTATAATACAGTGTGCTACTTTAAAAATGAACAGTCACGCGTGCATTATCTTAAACTTGGAACAATGATGATCTACCGTGGGAAAAAATATTAAGTCTGTTTTACAGAAATCGTTGCTTTTTAATGTAAAGATACAATGTATATACCTCGACATGAATATTTTGCGTTTTGAGTAATGCATTATATTAGTTAAAAATTATATAAGTTCATTGTTATCCGTGTGAAAGATGCATTGCTACTTTATTGTGTGTGATCATGAAGAAGAAAGAAATATTATTTTACAATTTATGGACTGAAAGTAATTATATATGAACGTACTATATGAACTCATATATGTATCCCCTTAAATGTTATACTGTGCAAAACTACGTAACGTGCTTTATGCATGAAGGCATACTATAAATACAAATACAACTGTATTGCACTCTATTATGATACGTATAGATATTTCTCTCCTATTCATGTTTTATTACCAGTCATTTCTTATGCATGGCAATGTGTATACCGTATGTTAGGAAGCAGCTGAACGGGCAGGAGCTATATAGTACATTTCTTATTGGTTTGCATTCCCACGAGTGTCTATCCAAAATGTTATGCTTCCACATGCATTAGTTTTAATGTATTTTTATGCATGAAACAATATAATGTGTCATCAAACACATAGCGGATAAGCACTTTACTGTCAGCTGGATGTAGAGTGTCTAGAACTCGTTAGAACTATTTGAGACGCATTACCGTAGTCCATAGTTTATCATTGTACATATATACAGTATGTATTCATGATATGTATTTCTTGCTGTATCTAACCCCTCATATAGGCCAAAGACCTATTATGAAGATTTATACATTTTGACTATCTAACTTAATATATATATATATTATTATTAATTATATTATATACACTGTTTAAATAACACGGGTTTCCTGTACGAAACGGCGTAACTCTAATGTAACATGTTCTTCACAGTTATGCCCCTTTGTAGAGGTGGGTCAATAACTCCCTAGCTCGGTATCGTTTCTCAAAGATCTCTTATCTACTACGAGACCATAAGCACTCTAGTATATGTATATACATCCTCGAAAACCGAAGCCATTGTGACTCCACTAAGATC
>JAULBP010101655.1:0-10851 GCA_032355345.1 Lepetodrilus pustulosus
CCTTGATCATGTTGATATAACACTGTTCTATACAGAGCGGATTCGGATATAAGGCTGGGTTGGGTCAGATGTGGATCCCATTTTTATTTTTTGTTATTTACCTGTACTATTATATAAGGCTGGTACTATTATCTGAGGTTATGTCATGGAACCCAAATACAGTGTTATATAGAGGGGACACTGTATATGATTATATACACGTATACAACATTTGAGGACAACTATCAAAATGCATTGACCCAAACTATGGAATCCTCGTTGAAGACAAGGCGTCCTTCACATAAAAATCAGCGTACACGTGTATCTACATGTGCAATATAGTTAGTTACCCATCAGTATAGATCAGGAACAAGAGAAGTGGATTGAAATAAGTAATTACTATTGTCCATGGCCTTAATGCGTATCTCCATCCTATGCTTTTAACTGCAGTATTGGTATACGTGTGCATGTAGCTACTGTTAACGGTTGTCCGTGCTGATTGGTTGGATTCTCTGGCACTAAGCAGAAGGCAATGAGGCCTGCTTACCTTTGCCGAAGTATAAGTGCTATTGACCAACAACGCAGGCAGACACAATATGACGGTAGTGGTCGTGCTCGCTGGTACGCATGGTATCGAGAACGTTATAGTAGACAAGTGGAATTTACCTTAAGAGAAGAACACAGGTATGGCATTGGATTGTGACATTTGATCATTTGTATAATATGACTGTTTACACTAATATTAATGGGAATTTTATTAATTTTGAAAAGTAAATTATGATTGTACGGCTGTTTTCACTGAAATTAATGGAAATTTTATTAATTTTGAAAGGTAAATTATGATTGTACGGCTGTTTTCACTGAAATTAAATGAAATTTTATTAATTTTGAAAGGTAAATTATGATTGTACGGCTGTTTTCACTGAAATTAATGAACATTTTATTAATTTTGTTAAGGTTAATTTTAAATGTCCATGTGGTATTAGTAATAGGTAGATATGGAATTTACCTTAGATGTTAGAGAAAACACAGGTGTGGCCTTGGATTTGTAACATTTGAATAATACAACTGTTTACACTGGTATTAATGTGAATTTATTCATTTGGAAAGTTAAATTATTATTGACCATGCATTACTAGTATAAAAAGTGATTATTAACTTATCTGGCAGATAGTCTTTCCATTTGATCGCAGGATTGCTAAATTATGATTAGCCAATGGAAAACAGGAAGTATTAATGACTTTACATTGCATAATATTTCCCATTTAATTAAATACTGTTAATTTATGATATTTATGTATGTATTTTAAGAATGTGGGTATATTTGGTATTTGATGCCACATGTCCAACAAGTGGAACATACTCATATCTGGTGCCGCTGTCGTTGAACGTCATTTATCATATGATTCCAGAATGTCTAAGTATAATTTTGGCTACATCACTCACCAATTAGAGTTGTTGTGAAGAGTTGGTAGTTGACATATTTGTGAATGATTATAGAAAGTGGCTCTAATCACCAATTCAAAAATGAAAAAAAAGAAAAAAAAGGAAGAAGAGTTCATTGAACGTTAAGAAGGTATGTCCTAATTTTAGGAAGGACATATATGAACTGAAATAAATAATGTCATTGTCTCTTTAAACCTTTCCTTGATAACTCGCTAAAAATATCTACTGTTTTGAAAGGAAATTACTGGCCAAACCAACCATTGATCTTTAATATGAATCCCTGTGAAACAGCCTCTTTGCCCCAAAGATCAATGCCACCCAAGCTACGAAGGTTTAGTATATCATACTGTGCACTTACTAATGACGTCGGTAAAACGAAGATGCAAATGGAATGGTTTCCATGGAATCTGTCAGGTCACCGGAGATGGTCAGAGGTCATCTGAGGTCATCTGAGGTCGCCAGAAGCGGAGACACTGATACAAAGTCAATACGTCAAGGATATAATATGATTACATAGTAATACTCAGTAAGAGATACCATTCATACTCCTTATATAACATCTCGATAATGCTAAGAAGTAGGTCGACAAAGGTCAGGAGGGTTTTGCGCATTCTTCATTATGGAAGGTATTATTGGTCTGGTCAGTCGACTTGCAGGTAAACACAGAACAGTTGTTTATAAATTGAGAATTCTATTATTTATTTTGTATTTTCTTCTATTTTTGTGTCAATGTTTAGTCAATGTGCACACAGTTTAATCCTCTTACGATTCTGATTGGATATTAAGTTTTGGGTTGGACAATAGTTTTCTGATTGGACTTTTAAGTTTCTGATTGGTTAATGATTGTAGCACATTTATGAAAGATTCCTTCTGCAATATTAAGCATCAAATCAATGATGGTTTGTGAAAGTAACACTGATTTAATCTGTCTGATGTCTGCGCAATCTCGCATAGAGTCAGGTTTATCTGTCGGTATTAACAGGTGAGATTTCTGACTAATATTTTAATTATACATTGAGAAGACTGTTACATTTCAGTAATATTTCATGCATAGATTGGGACAAGATTATTATTATCAAAATACTGATAACTAACATAATTAACCTTCGGAAAATTTATTTATACATTTATAATTATTATATGATTGTCACCTTACAGGATGTTTGGAGATACCGTGGAAACGCTGACTGTTCATCTTTATAAGGTGAGACGATTATTTCTCTCTATATATTGCACCTTATCTATAATTGCATTTCAACATCTCTCTGAAATGTCCAGACAGCTATTGCATAATGGGGAGAAATGCCAATTTGAAAATGTCAATGGTACTGAGTGCCTCATTAAATCGTGAATGGAAATATGATTTGTTTTATAAACCCTATCGTCGCATATGGGTGACAGATTTCCGCTGAGACATAAAACAAAATGTCACTCACTCTATATCCGATATGTAGGCAGTAGAAACAAAAAAGGTTTGCCAAAATTATCCGTAATAATTTATATCGGAATGAACATATGATATTGTCACTTTATGTTATTGTCAGTTGTATCCTATAAATATAATCCTAGCATTATTTTGGATGTCTCGGAGTGCATGAAGTCTATGAAGTCCTGATGCATTTATCTACTGATGTATTATCATGATATATGGTTTACACAACATTGTGTTGCATCACATAATACACTGTATTAGATTTGCTTGAGAAAATGGATGCTCTGGTTGAGACTGGGTGAATGCCTTAGGTGAGATCCTGGGTGTGATTGAAACCCTGAGTGAGACATTGGGTGAAACACTGAGTGAGACAATAAGACATTGCATGATATGCTGGGTGAGACATTGGGTGAATCTGAGAAACAGTGGATAAGATAGTGATATTCTGGGTGAGACATTGAGACTGAAGTGGGATATTGGGTGAAACATTACAAGTGACACACTGAGTGACAATCTGATTAAAACTTGCAAGAAACATCAAGACACTGAAAGGGTGAGACAGTGAATGAGACACTAAAGTGAGATACTGCATGACATTTTGAGTGAAATTGTTGGCGAGATGCTGGTTGACGCACCAAATGACAACTTATGACAGTGGGTGAGATATTCGGTAAAGCAATGAGACAGTGGGTGATATGTTAGGTTAAGCAATGAGACGTTGGGTGAGATGTTGGATAAAGCAGGACAATTGGTGAAATGCTGGGTAAAGCAATGAGACAGTAGGTAAGATGCTGGGTAAAGCAGTGAGACAGTGGATGAGATGCTATGTAAAGCAGTGAGATAGTAGGTAAGATGCTGGGTAAAGCAGTGGGACAGTGTGTGAGCGGCTGGGTAAAGAAGTGCGACAATGGGTGAGAAGTTAGGTAATATGGTGAGGTATGTGAGATGCTAGGTAAATAAGTGAGACTGTGGGTGAGATGCTCAGTAAAGCAGTGGGACAATGGGTGAAATGTTGGGAAAAGCAGTGAAATAGTAGGTGAGATGTGGGGTAAAGCAGTGAGACAATGGGTGAGATGCTGGGTAAATCAGTGAGACATTGGGTGAGATGTTGGGTAAAGCAGTGAGACAGTGGGTGAGATGTTTGGTAAAACAGTAAGATGGTGGGTGAGATGCATGGTAAAGCAATGGGAGAGTAGGCGATATGTTGGATTATAAATTGATGGACTGGGTGAAATGCTGGATGACTCAAAGTGAGACATTAAGCGATACCTACATTGTCACTGTAAAACCTTTTCTTCACTCAAGCATTGCAGTAATACCATATAACATTTAAAATAAGATAAGATAATGCTTTATGTTATCACCCAAAAGGGATTTATTTTTACATCAGAGATAGCACTCACACATATAAAATGAGAACTTTATGTAAAGAAAATCACTCGTGTAATCTTATTCAAATTGTAGTATTTGTATTGAGCTGATTATCCCCAAACTATCAGTAAAACAACATTGATGGTTCATAGATATGTCATTTACAATTACAACTCTGTGTATTAGGTCACCATCTGAGGCAGTTCTGTATCGTAAACATCATTATTTAGGAACATAATTTGGTCTATTTGAGACGGTTGTGGTCATAATAAATGTTTTTTATTACTAATACGCAACATTTTATGTTATGGAAAGGCACGAGGGAGGTAATTTCCTTATCATATAATATCACTTGCAAAATGTCAAGCTTGTAAGTAAGCTTCTATGAACATGTTGCAGTTTTAATACATGCATAGATATAGCTTGTACATTTCATATATTTCTTAAACATGTTACTGCTGTTTGTTAAGTTTTATGCCCAACTTTATGTAAAAACACTAATGATGAATTATATACATTATATATAGATTGTACTTGCAAAATATGTACCATACATAGTTATTAATAATTAAAGGCATACTATCACAGATATTTATGGCCGTTTTTTTACTAGTTCTTAGCTACAACATTCACTTGACATACATATACTCATGTTTGTACTTCCAAAAACCTTTCTACCACTGTATGGTAGGCAGAATTCAATTTCAACAACCTGAACAATCTTAGTTCTTTGTCCTTCTTTGTATTAATGCAAGGGGACACAACTCTCAAATATATCATGAATATACATCAAACTACAAAGACAAGATAATTATTAGTCCTGACTATTAATTATTATAAAATATTAAATTTGTTATAAATATCAAGTGTTGGGGACTTAGTATGCCAATAAATAACAACTTTGGGGTGTACAAATCAAACGTAAATAGTCTCAGACAGAAATTCCTTTGGCCATTATCTAGGCCAATCAACCGTGATTGTATCACTTTAAACATATTTATTGAACCAAAAAATATCCGGGAATTGTGTAAAAGCAATGTATAGATGAACAAACCCACGCTCTATAAAATATAAAGGGTATAATTAAATAATATATATAAGTTAGTAAATAATATGTACAATGCTAAGTCGTTCTGAGAAAGGTTTGGACAGTTTGTTATGATGATGGCATTACGTGACATTTTCAATGAACGTGCAGATCTTCTACAATGCGTCTTAGGTGTCGAGTGTATACGTTTTGTTTAGAATCATTCCATCCTACATACTTTGCACTTGGTCTAACTGATGATACGATACCTTTACTTTCAACATTGACAGCAGTTCTAGCTGAAGTGTCTATATAAACACACGCAAGCAACTCAACAGCCCTGATATCAATACTGTTGCAAACTTAGCCCAGAAATAACTCACAGGATTACTACTACAACAATCTGCAGCATTTAAATTGTTAGCACTATATGTTTTCCCTCAAGATTATATAGCATCTAGGTTATAGTAGCCTACAAAAGTGTCAAGAATTTTGTTCAACTTCGCTTTAGTGCTCTGTCTTGTCTGAGTATTATTTGAATTATTTTGGTTACGTTTCAAATGTAAGGTGCCCTCTTAATACTGTAAGCAATTATTTATAGCAAGAGCATTCTGAATAAACATACCTCATTTGTTTTGCACACCAATGCTAACATCCGGTGTAAACATAACCACTCCGGTAGAAGATCGGATTTATTGAGGAAAGAACATTTTGGAGAAGGTTTCAGATAAAATAGGATATGATAATAGTTTATTATCCATTAAGGTGATTTTCTTAACGGCACAGAAAGAGATAAATTTAATCTGTTGGTATGTCTTATTAGTCACTAATAGTTAAGACACATTATTTAAGCAATAAGATAGAGAGACATTGAATCACTGTTCATAATGTAATGTTATCACTTATAAATGAAGATGATGTTCAAGTTTCTTTAACTAACTTGATGACTGAAGAAATATTACAACAATGCTATAGACTGATCGAGACGTTTGAAACGTGTCCAGCTCTCCAAACTAAAGTAGACTTTCGTATTGCGTCAATGAATTTTACGTGATTATAGTACTCGATATTTTGTCATATCCATACGATGGTACACTACAAACACACGCTGTTCCATCCATCCTGAGTATTCACAGCTTGGAAGCGTCCTAGTCTCGCTGATCGTAGTGTTGCTATCTGGAACCGTTGGTTATAGTGATGTTAGGCTACTTGGCATGAATCGTTGGCACATTATATTCCTTTCAAGCAATCGTCTTATTCCATGTAAATGATCACTTTCTCCTAAAGCCTTAATCATGATCCTGTTGATATTCAAATCCTAGTGATATTTCTTTGAAACATTACTAATGTCACATACCTCAGAATTTCTAGAACATATTTGTATAATTCAATATATAGTAAATGTAACATACCTTAAGTCATCATAAAAAAGGCATCCCGAGTGAATGCAGCATATAGTTCAAATGGGCGGCATTATTTATTAGGTCTAATTCGTCATTTGGCCTTTGAATGTCAGTGGAACAAAGCCTATCTGTGATAACTAGGACAATTATCACAGCTACTGGGAAGCGTTTTGGTTCTGTGATACACAACAAGCGGTCTTCAAACCCGTTAGTATCACACCTCGTCTTGTGCCACTCCACCTACATTAACTTGTAACCTTATATTTACATTAACTGGCAATTCTATATCTACACTCAATGCCAACCCTATATATACACTCACTGGTAACCCTTGCCAACCCTATATCTACACACACTGGTAACCCTATGTTTACCTGTTTAACTGGCAACTCTATATCTACATTCACTGCCAAACCATTGTTGTGCTGATGGATACGAGCTGCCTGGAATGTCACCCACATTAACTGACAACTCTATACCGGTATTTACATCCATTGGCAACCCTATATCTACATTCACTGACAACCCAATATTTACATTGGCAACCCTATGTCTACATTCACTGACAACCCAATATTTACATCCATTGGCAATACTATATCTACATTCACTGACAACCCAATATTTACATCCATTGGCAACCCTATAATCTACATTCACTGACAACCCTATATTTACATCCATTGGCAACCCTATATTAACATTAACTGGCAACCCAATATTTACATTCATTGGCAACACTATATCTATACATTCACTGACAACTCTATATTTACATCCATTGGCAACCCTATATTTACATTAACTGACAACCATATATTTACATCCATTGGCAACCCTATATCAACATTCACTGACAACTCTATATTTACATCCATTGGCAACCCTATATTTACATTAACTGACAACCATATATGTACATCCATTAGCAACCCTATATTTAAATTAACTGGCAACCCTATGTTTACATTTTTAACTGACAACTCTATACAATCACTAGCAACTCTATACACATACATTCACTGACAACCCTTTATTTACATTAACTGGCAACCCTATGTTTACATTTTTTTCTTGAAATTCTATACGTACATTAACTGGCAGCCCTATATTTACATTCACCGGCAACCCTATATTTACATTAACTGGCAACCCTGTATTTACATTAACTGGCAACCCAATGTTTACATTTTTTTCTTGAAATTCTATACGTACATTAACTGGCAGCCCTATATTTACATTCACCGCCAATCCTATATTTACATTAACTGACAACTCTATATTTACATTTGTATCTGGAAACTCTATACGTACATTCACTGGCAACGCTATACATGTATTTACATTCACTGACAGCCCTATATGCATACATTCTAATTTATGTCTACTACTAATACACACTGAACCACATGATCTGGTGTAGATGTGTGTAAGCTATGTCAATGATATTTACATAGTGTAATAACATAACAACTGTTCACCCAGCAAAGAATGGGTACCTGGTAATATGAAATGGTAGTGTGAATGGTGCACGTGTAGCGTTGGTAAGGTTAGCTTCGATTGTATCGCAAAGCATGCTCTCTTGACAGCGAGAACACAACAGTCTGTGTTACACGCTGTCACACTACGAGGGTTTACGTGTGTTCAGCATTATACGGAATTGTATTGGTTCAATGGGTGAAGTTGCAAAACGGCAAAATCCAAAACGGCGCACGATATTCAATTTAGAAGCTATCAATTAACGATTGATATCGTATAAATTCCAAACAGTAGAACTTTATCTCCTTAAAATATAAGTCAAGGTACCGTTTCCTACCAATCAATGTGGTACCGTTTTCGCCAATTCAATATTCGATTTTCGTCAATATCGTGAGCCGTTTTGGATGTTGCTGTTTTGCACCTGCACCCATCAGCTAAAAAAATATGAACCAATCAAATTCCTTATAATGTTTAACACGCGAAACCCCTCGTAGTGTGACAGCGTGTAACACAGACTGTTCTCGCTGTCAGAAGAGGATGCTCGCATAGTGTCATGTGTAGTAAAATGCAGTGTTGGCGTGTTGTGTTGTATTGAAGTGTAATTTGAAGAGCAATTTGGTATTTCTTCTTGCAATGTGTCTGAAGGTTCTTAAAGCTTATCTGGTTCCTGTAGACGCTTGTAAATTCTTCGTAGTAAAAATAACATATAGCTAAAATACTATATTGGCCCTAATAAACTATGTTGAGAATAGTTTAGAAGTTAGCATAGCCGTTATTTTGGTAGTGTTCAGTAGATCTACGTGAGTGAGTGAGTGAGTGAGTAAGTGAGTGAATGAGTGAGTGAGTGAGTGGGTGATTATTGAGTTTAAAGTCGCTGTGGGAATATTTACACCCATTTGCGACGATGTAGTTCTACGTCGCAAAACTTTGGCCATTATCAGTAAATTAATGCTCACACGAATACAATTCATTATATTTTGATTTGTCTTACTTATCAACCAGTAAATGTATATATAGATAGTCTAGGTATTTTCAAATCGTTCATCTACTATTTGGATCTATGACATGCAAGTTAATACATTTTGGTACTTGCATTCTGCAAGGCGTCAATGTACTAACTAAAGAGTAAATGAATACACAAACTCGTGAATTTACTGAGAGAAAAGTATGTTAATCTTTATGTGTACTCTCATAACATTGTAAAAGGGTCCACTGATCATGTCCAGGCCGTAGCAAGTTCGATCATCTTCGCCATAGATTTACTGAGAGAGAAATATATTCATCTTTATGCGTACTCTCATAACATTGTAAAAGGGTCCACTGATAGTGTTGAGGCCGTAGCAAGTTGATCTTCGCCATAGATTTACTGAGAGAGAAATATGTTAATCTTCGTGCGTACTCTCATAACATTGTAAAAGGGTCCACTGATAATGTTGAGGCCATAACAAGTTGATCTTCGCCATAGATTAATAGTATGGTGTTATCAACGGCATCATCCGGCGGTTGATTCCTTCTCGGTGACGGCTCTATCAATCGTCGGAGATGCCGCAGCACGAAGACGGTATCTAAAATCCTAGGCATGGTCCTTTTGGCTATAGCAGACCCCCTCTCTCTCTCTCTCCCTCTTTCTCTACGCCATGTGAAAAGGCTATCGCCACATAAATGGATCAAACCCTCGCACGTAATGACTTAATGATGCTTCCCCACCTTATTAATTGTGTTTGAGGTTAATCTATTATCACGGCACTGAGTGCTATTAAGAGATGTAGACAGACCGCGATAAATGACGAACACGGTTTGCCAATCTGCTATCCCATGGATCAATTGCCAATCGACAGGGATAAAAAGATCGAAGTGAAAAGCTATTTATCTGTGTATTCGCTTTTATAGAGAATGCAGTACCGCCTTGGGTAGTTCGTGGCTGCTCGCTGCTTTCTTAAAAGGCTGGAAACATAGCTCGGTCTGGTAGCTTGGCAAACACGCCAGAGTTGCAACATGGCTGGAGGATGAGAAGAGTTTGCCGACGCTGATGGACCCGACACTTTGCCAACACTGACACTGCTTCATTCACTCTCCTACCAATATTTACTTACTTATAAATATATGTTACAGTCAGATTGTGATACCAGTCATTTTATGAAATGGATGGAATTTTGATTGAATTTCGGTTAACTAAGTCAATTTTTTAAAAGCCTGAAATGACAAAATGATTCCTTTTAATTGCCAGAGAATATAAGAATGGCATGTATTCACACAAAATTGCATGCATTTCTATTATTATTCACACAAAATGGTATGAATGCCTACACAAATTTACATATTATGTTCATTTTATTTCATAAAACTCATGCTAGTCCATCTGTCAAATAAAGGCAGTCATTTATTTCATTTCAGGCGTTCTAAACATTCTCTGAATATATCGAAGTTGAATGAAGATTTCAGTCATTTCACAAAATGACTGGTTTCACAGTCTGACTGTAATATATTGGATTTCCATTAGTGGAAAAATGATTTCATAAAACGGTCATTTTTTTCTCTCCTCACTTTGCCAAAACTGAATACGTACTTCACTGCTTACTTCAATCATACACCAATATGTAATTTACTTATAAATATATATATATATATATATATATATATTGGATATTTACCATCTGAGAGATAATTTACACCATACACCATTAATCATACACCAATATTTAATTTACTTATAA